>CABFPE010000125.1:705098-731077 GCA_900660155.1 Hofstenia miamia | reverse complement strand
GCCGAAATGATGAAGAGAGGAGGAATTACAGAACCAGTAGAGGTGTGTGAAATGGTCACAAAGTCCCAAGCAGAAATGCTGGAAGAAGAACAACTATTGACATCATCTAGATTATTGCTATCTCCCAAAACACAACAAATGATTGACAGAATTAACATAGAAAAGTGGGGAGACATCAGTCCAGCCAAGACAATCGAGTGGATTGATACAGATGATGAGCATTTCTTGGTCGAAATCAAAATAACAAAAGAGTCTAAAGACATAAGAGAAAGAATCTTCCAGTGTATCTGAGAACAACAAACTGTAGCAATGATGAAACTTATGTTTACCGAAGCTTTTACATGAACAGAACTGGAGGAACTACTATGACCATATAATCAACTCACCATTGACGTGGAGTGTATTACTTCAAGAGTAGAGCTAACAGAAGAACTGCGGTTAAAACTGAGTTGAAAGGGACTAACACAGGCATTCTGGGATATGATTCCCAAAGTGAAAATGAACTACCCTGCCACCATAGGGTTAGCAACAGCGTTGACCACAGAAGGCACATACTGGCACATAGAACGAGAGATCAAAATGAAACTTCTCATATGCACACCACCAGAGACCATCACAGTACACATGGTCCTACCAAGTTGGAGAATACCCAAGGACGTCAAGGTCGCAAAAACATTCTTACACAAGTATAAATCATATGTGAACACTGAAAAGAAAGTGAAAGCCATAGTCGACAGAGAAGATTACAAAAAGTCAAAAGCAATATTGTTACAACAGAATAACAAGGAATGAGTCTACATTGAGATCACAATAACACTGGATCAACTGTACACACAGGGGAAACCTATAAATGTACAATTACAAGACTTGAGAAATGAAATTGAAGAAAGAAATCCAAGAGCTATAATGTTATTCTCAGGAGTGAACGATATAGTTTGGACTGATATATGGGAGAAAAGATATCAATACTACAACGTCACCAAAAGGGTCAAAATTGTTACCAGGATGAGATTAAACAAAAACGACCCCAATACAATCACAGAGGAAGAAGTCAGGAACAATGTTAGCTTCTTCTACAAGGATGTGGCAAACACTCAAAGTCTAAGAAAAGTTTTCACATTCTTTTACCCTGATAACCAGATTAGGGAAGATTTAGCACACACAAGAAGAGCAAACACACAGATGACTCTTATGATCAGCATCAAGGGTATTCAGTTATATCAAAAATATTATGACATCTTCTTGCAGAAAATCAATGAGTTGAGAGAATTAACACCCATAGCAGAAGATATTAGAGAAACCCAGTTCCTAAGATATGCAAACGTTACAACCACAGAAAGAGAAGCAGTGCTAAAGATGACAAAACAGGCGGAATTCGCAAAGACAACATGGTCTGATCAACAGGCGGAAACGATAATTCGAAAAGCAGACACTCTGGTGCATGGAGAATGAGCTGTGCTAAAAATAACGCAAGCTGAGGGGGGCGTGTAGCATCATCCAATAATAAAACAGAAATAAGCTGCAAAACGTCGCAGAAGAACTAAGATCGAAAAAGAAGTGATTAAAAATATTATGATTAAATCAAGTGTGATTATTTCAGTTTGATTTTGTATACTGCACACGGGGTGCCTGAAAAAAATTGTGTGTCATAACAGGACCCGTCTTAGATTTCAATTGGATATAATTATATGGGTGTCTAGAAGTTAATTAACGGTAATCTTAAAATCTTTCATCGACGTCTTTTTTCTCTAGGGCAAAAAATCAAAATGGCGCCCTACATTCCATATATGGTAAGTGACAAAAATACTTTTTGAAAAGACCCGTCTAAGATTTCAATTGTATATATTAATATAGGTGTCTAGAAGTTAATTAACGCTAATTTTAAGATATTTCATCGACGTCTTTTTTCTCTAGAGCAAAAAATTAAAANTTTAAATTTAAATCAACAGGTACTTCTCTTCAAATTATTATAAATATGATTAAAACTATTGTAAGCTTTGATAAAGAATTTTACTTAGAATTCTATTTATTTCATCTTATTAATGGTTTGTATATTAATACAATGTCAAGCTAATCAAGCGGTGTTTAGTAGTGGTCTGGATCCATCACAGGGAACGATTCAAGGGTCTCTGTGCCAGATCATGAAAGTGCACTTAGGTTAGGCATAGGGGTTTTCTCTCAATTAGCTGACTAGCATTTCTAACTACATGTATTAAATAATTAACCTTCAAACAAATGGTTGGATAACCAAGCCTTAGGGATTATATTAATATATTTTCAGATCCAAATTAAGTGACCTATAATCGACCAATAATGACCTTACATGTAGTAATTATAAATGTAAGTTAGGAAGTTGTTCGATATTTGTTTATTTAATAAAGCCAATATATTTTGGTAATGGCTACATGTAATATTGAATGAACAACTAGTGACAGTTTCAGGTTGCAAATAGATAAAACACTTTCACACAATAGAGATTAAGTTGAGTTGTGTCATGCCTTGAGTAAGCACCAAGCTAATGTAGGGTACACATAAGCTATTTTGATTGAACTGAGAAGTGGCACTCAAGCATTGGAAGGAACAGTGAAATTGGATGTGGAGATCCTCTTCAGGGAGATGCTCACTAAAAGATTGATGCAGAGGTTACCACTTTGGTTCGTCACCTAAAAAGTGGATAGTTAATTGTGGTTACGTAATGTAATAGAAGAAACTAAGCAAGCAGTAACATTTAGTAAATCCTTACCCACAATAACACAGTCAATGTTACAAGGTAACAGTGAATCAACAGTGATAAAGCCTGGTAGAGGATATTACAATACTACATACCAATGCAATCATGATATCAAAGAATACATTTTACAGGTAGAGCACTATATAGATTATGAATGAATATTCATCAAATGATCTCTTCACCTGCATCACTTACAGGATTCCACTGCCAATCTGACACCAATTTGAACAAAAATGTAATCCAAAATACAAACTTTCCACTTTTATTAAAAAGGCTCTCAAAGCCAACATTCATATCAGCAATTACAGAAAAATATCAAACCAAATTTAATTTAATGCATAGACAAAAGCATTTTTCAAAAAATTCTAAACTAATTAACACCACAAAACCATCCACACTTTCTACAGTTTTAGTTGAACTCTAAATCCAAAGAGGATTTAAACTACTAAGAGCACTGACTTCCAGCTGAGCAGTAACAGTCCTTGTGATTACACAATTCAAAACACTATACCAGTAACCATTAATGGGATCATCATCCAAGCAACAGTAGACACTGGTGCCTCAGTATCTATAGTTGCAGACACCTGTGCAAATCAAATCAGCATAAACAGAAGTCATATCAAATCTCACAACTATCAATTTATTAATGCATCAGGAGACTATCTTGATGCTAAAGTACTCATTAACAATCTCAAATTTACCATGGCAAATAATAAGTTTGAACACAACACACTAATTGTTGATACAACAAATGATACTTTGCCCTATGAACTGATATTAGGAAAAGACTTCCTGGAGCAATACCATTGCATTATAAATTTCAAATATAAAAAATTAACCCTCAACCCTGCAAATAAGGACATCACAACTCATTTACAAACTGTCAACAATAATACCATAACTCTAAATCCAATTGAAACCATTAATATCATTTCATAAACTTATCATAACAACAAATCCATTCAAATCCCATCATCAAGAATCAACAAAAACTGAATTCTAAAAAAAGTTGCCATACATGTGTCCATCCCCAAAAGCCATAATAATAAAGTTACCACAGTGATTCTTAACAAAAGTAAGAACCTAGTCACCATAACACCAAATAATATTAAAATCGTCACTAATCAAATTATAACCATTGTTAATAGGAAAACCAAACCAATTTTATCACTTGAAATGGCTGATTTAGAAAATAAAACCAACACCATCCCAACCATTAACAGTGAAACACATCCTCACCTTTAGAATGATGAAATTTACCAACTCATTAAAATATTATAAAAACATAATTCCATCTTTAATTTTGAAACCATTAGTGTTGGCAAAGTACTATTGTAGCATCAGCTGGTAGTTGTTATTATTTATCAGCCAGATCACACACTTTTCATGATTGTGACTGGTTGTCATATTTGTAACTATCATCAATAGCATTGTATAACAGGAATGAGGCAATTGTTATATAGAGGAAGTTTGAACTGTATTCTATTCCTTGTGTTTGCTAGAATCACCCTCTGTGATTCTACATGGTGATCCTGACGTGATCCAGAACTGCTGCCACAGTTTCTTTACTTGGTAAACGTTTTGATGCTATGAGGGTGTTACCTCTTCCCCTGTTGTTTGGTCTAAAAAGAAAAACCCTACATAGTAACACTGATGTGATTCAGGACTTCTGCTGCTGTTATTCTTAACATTACAGTTGAGTTGTTTCTTTTGGTGTGTGAACGTGATTCTGAACAACACAGATGTATACTGGTGCATTCCTGTTAGTCTACACAGCAAACGTCTTGATGCTACAAGGGTGTTACCTCTTCCCCTGTTGTTTGGTCTAAAAAGAAAAACCCTACATAGTAACACTGACGTGATTCAGGACTGCTGCTGCTGTTATTCTTAACATTACAGTTGAGTTGTTTCTTTTGGTGTGTGAACATGATTCCGAACATCACAGATGTATACTGGTGCATTCCTGTTAGTCTACACAGCAAACGTCTTGATGCTACAAGGGTGTTAACTCTTCCCCTGTTGTTTGGTCTAAAAGGAAAAATCTACACAACAGAAAATCATGGAGTCTGGCCTGGGGTGGCATGTAGCATTGGCTGGTAGTTGTTATTATTTATCAGCCAGATCACGTGCTTTTCATGATTGTGACTGGTTGTCATATTTGTAAATATCATCAATAGCATTGTATAACAGGAACACGGCAATTGTTATATAGAAGAAGTTTGAACTGTATTCTATTCCTTGTGTTCACTAGAATCACCCCCTGTGATTCTACACTAAGTGAAGAACATTGTATCAAAGCAATACATAGCAAACCAATTCATCAACTAGTATGCCCAGAAAATGAACACCTAAAGCACAAATATTCAAAGATCCTAACTGAATTATTAAATAAAAGTAATATGTAACCAATGATCTTCATTAAACAGAGTGACAAATACCACCCTGCATTAATGAAATCTTATACACTGCTTACCAGAATTTCTTTTTTACCACACTCAATCTTTGAAAAGCCTACTGACAGATACTGATGCACACTACTGACATAGAAAAAACAGCACTCATCATTCCCTATGGCTTCTTTTGGTGGTTCAACATTGCCTTTGGCTTTTGTAACACTCCTGTTATATTCCAGCAGTATGTTACCAAAGTACTTCAAAACAGGAACAATAAGTTAGATGAAGGTATTGCCACATATGTTAACAATATGTAAGTTGCTTCAAAAACCACACAAAAGAATGTGACAAAACTAAACAAAATACTTCAACTACTGAAAAACTCAGGATTAAAAATAAATGCAAAGAAATGCATGATCCTATAATCCTCAGTAACCTTCCTTGGAAGAAAAATCAAGAAAGGCAAAATAAGCCTGAAAGAAGATATGTGTGACATCATAGATAAAATCAGACTGCCTAAAACTAAAAAAGATATCCAACATTAAATAATCTTAAATCCAAAAAATTTCCCAGCTTAAGAACTCCTGATTTCTACAAAGAATTAATTTTCTATTGTGATGCCAGCTCAGTGGCAATTGGTGCTACATTAAGTCAAATTACTGATGGCATCAAAACACACATTCAATTTTTCTTTCAGAAATTAAGATCATCTGATCTTAATGTATAGTCATTCAGGGATACCCCAATGCTAAAATCATTTTTTTGTTAATTGCATTCTATTTCTTCATTAATTTTCACTATCTTACTATCTGATGACATAATTTTATTGGCAACATATATTTCAATTGTAGTTTTGTGCTAATAGTTGTTGTCCCCTCATTTAGATGCAGAATATTACCATCACTGAGAGCAACCCACTCTCTAACAAAACAAATGAAGATCAGTAATTCACCAATTTCATTGTAGAAAAAAGTAATTCCAAGACAGTTAAAGTAGCCACCAATTCACATGGCATCACGCCAAAGCCAAGCCTTTAGAATCCATCCTTACAATCTAAGGTGCTAATTGTGTGTCTCTAGTTTAATATCTAGCTCAATACAAATAATTTATCTCAGTGTTTATCTTCAGCTCATGTAATATAGATAGTAAATAATGTGTAGTTACCATGTATTCATGTTTGCCAAAAGCATAGTATATTCAAGGTGTGTTCTAATTTGTGCATGTTCAATCAATAGGTAGTAGTTCTGTTATTGCCTATGCCTATACCTAGCCTAAAGCAACAACAATAGTCATCCCAAATTATCACCAGATATTACAATTTCATTATTATAAAATTAATACCAGAGCTAAAATGGTTAATGAAATATAATAAAATAAAAAAGCAAATGTTATCCAGTGAGAGCAAAATTTATTTGACATTTGCATACATTCAAGTTCCCTATTTATAACAAAGGAAGGTAAATATTTACTGTTTTTTACAAATTAACTGAGCAATAACAATTAATCTAAAGCTCTGAGGGGACAATCACTAAGTTTGAAACTTTGGTTTGAAAAAATCACAAATTAACAATTCATTAACTAAATAGCACCAAATTAATTTGAGAGTGCCTAATAATTAAAATAAATAAAAGAGAGGCCCTGAGTGACTCTACATTATGACAGTTGAGACCCCAAATCATGTACTGATTTAGGTTACATATACAGTTATGCATGGGCTATAAAATTCTGGCTTTCAAATTCAACATGTACATGCACCCAAAAATAAATTACACTGTGGTAAAATCATGCCTGNGTTGTAATCACCTTTTCATTTCAGGTAAATTTTTTACTCCATTTTAAAACGTGTTCTATTGCATATAGTACAAAATTGAAAAAATATATCATGTGAAATAGCATCCTAGTATTGATTTACTACTGTCTATATAAACAGAAATATTTTTAAAAAAGAATGTTGATTATATAATTAATCTTTCATCGATTATTTTTTGTAAATTATTTCTTTAACTTGCTTTAAGATAACACCTTATATGCACGTGCTTGTCTACCATGTACCAGGATTATTATTAAGGCATGTTAGCATTAAGAAATTTACTGGGCATCACATGGAGAAGGTCAACGATAAAATTAAAGTGGCACATTTACGAAAAACGAATCGTAAAGACAATCCATTTTTAAATGTTTTAAAATGCCAAAAGTCGTTGTCGTTTTTACAAGATGCATTATGATTAAATAATAAACCGGCCAATGTTATTTAATAGCATTAAAATGTTCTCTATCTGTTTAGATTGTTTTTGGTGAAGAATCTTTTATAAAAGAGTTTTATTTGAAATATTTTATAATCAATATATACGTAATTTTGAGGACAATTTTTTCAAAATATTTTTGACACACTATTTGATTTGAATCCGCACATGAAATCAATGAGTGAAATGAATAATTTTAAATGATAAATTCTAAGACAAGTCTCATAGTTAACTATTAACTTCAAACTGTTCGTAATACAATTTCAATGTAAATACGTAGTAGTAATTTACAAATTTTCCGTGTAATCCAGTAACTGAACATTTCGATTGTCGCAGCATTGTCTTAATTTTTTCTCGAAATGTATGACCATACTGGGGATGAGATTTTACAGAATCTTCAAATCCGTCTATACCAATTTTCTCAAACAATTCTCTTTTGCTCACAACGTATGAGTTTTTTTCTCCGAAAAGCAGTCTAAATTAATTTAATTAATATATAATAATGTATGCAATAAATATATAGAGTGATGTAGACCTAAATATATATATATATATATATATATATATATATTGAGAATACGATAATACATATAAAATAGAATGCTTAACCAAAGCATAAAATTTATAAAATATGAATGCTTAACCAAAGCATAAAATTCATAGAATATCCTTTAAAAACCTCGAAAAAAATCATATCCCAGAGACAGGTACATTCAGAGACGTGACCAAGGGGGACTGCGGGGGACAAGTTTTAATTCATGTAAAGAAACTGTTTAGTTTACAGAAATAGAAACAGCAATTTCCTTCTGACAGCACACAATAGCAATTAAATGATTACATCACAGTAATTGACAAATAAAATGGAGTGATGAAATCAAACGCGCCTTTCGAGTTAGTTGTTTACACTCTACATTAAATTCACAAGCATACTGCCTAGCATGCTATGAAGTGTAACAAAATCGATCCAGGACAATTGTAAAACTCAGTGTTAGAGTAGTGTCACACGCTATTATATATAATATATTATTGATACAATTGCTATTGAACATATATGTATTTACGTGATAATAACTCTCATTGACAATGTATAATGCTTTATGTTTTGTTTATGTTGTGTAAAATAATGAATACTAAAAGTTGACCTGAAAACAAAAGGTGTAGAAAAGTGGTATCTTATAATCGAAATCCGTCTTAAAAGACATCGAGTAAGATCACTTGTTATAATGCTGCGCAGATAAAGGTGTGTTCCCACTATCGACTTTTATCATCTGTCAAGAAATCGGTGATAAAAGTCGATAGTGTGAACACTCTATCTGCTTTTTTATCGGCTGATAAAAGTCGATAGTCTGAACGCTCCATCCGATTTTTTGGCAAAACAGCCAAATTACTGTCATCTGATAATTTATCAGCTGATAAAAGTCGATAGTCTGAACGGTACTAAAACTAGTCGAATAGCTANCTAGATAATAAATTGTTAGACATAGAGGGAAGCACTACACAAGCAAGTTTCTGAACCTTTAGACATGGACATAACTTTGGCATGATGTCATGGAATTGGTTATCTTGGATATTTGTTTCCTTTCTTGTGGAGATCTAAACAGTTACTAGTTATGAAGATAAACTACCAATGTTTTTTGCTTACATTTTAGTTCTGCTGGAATCACTGTTACTCTACTAAATGTTCACCTAAGCAACCTACTGCTTTGACATTATGTCCTCTGGCATAGTTCTCTTTGGATCTAACCCAGTGATTCTAAATGGTGACACTGACATGATTATGAATGGGTGTTGAGTTAGCATGGACTTCCTCATGATCTGCTGTCTCACTTGGAAGAAATGCACAATGGTTGTTGGTTTTTTATCTTGTTTTGTTTTGGAGTTACTGTCTTATTTTTATCTTCTATGTGTTGGAATTAGTTTATTAGTTGCATGTTTGGATTTTTACCAAGCGCCCCATGAGGTTGCCTACTGTTCATTGTCATAGTTTTTAATGCTGTTTGTTGTTCTTAAATTCTTTGGAGGTTTTTCTCCAGTTGTTCCTGAATTATCATTATTATTATTGTTTTAATCATTCACTTTTCTAATTCTAGAGGTTACTTTGTTTTTGATTCCCCTGCAGGGGGACCTCTTCATGCAAGCACTGATAGCCAGGATGCTACTCTTTGCACTCTTGTTAATTTATCCAAACTGCATGTTTCTTGTTCTCCTTCTCTTGCTACCCAAAGGCCAATTGTGAGTGAATCACACCCATGTCCTGCCAACAATTGGAATTGGAATTCATCAATACCAACTTCCCCCAGTCCGTTTTCTCCTGTAAATCACAGACAAGTCCTGAACACTGCTACTGCTCTGCCACAGCTTTCTGCTTGGCCCATTACCTCTAATTGGATGATCATCCCCATTGTAGATGATCAACAATTTGAATTGGAGCAGCTGAGAAGATCAAGCTCATTTTGACACTCTATGAGATGAGATGATGCAAAAGAGAATCACTGTATCAAAAGGCTGAGCAACACTTCCAGGATTTGATTGCTGTTTTACAAATGCGAATTGAAGACTTGACAATGAAGACTGCAGTCTCCACACCAGTGCTGCCTATTCCTAACCAGCACCTGTTGGCTCACAGTCTCAGTTATGGCAACAATTATATTCCCAGGAAAATGCTTAATGTGGTGTTGGCTAGTTTCAGTGAGCAGCTGAGTTCTAAGGTGATGCAGATAATGTCTCAACAGCAGTCCCATGTTTCTCCTTTTCCTAGATGTTGTTCCCCAACATGTTCTTCTAACTATATTCTGATTACCTATACTTCCACTTTCTCTCAGTCAATATTAATGCCTGTGTTGATTATGGTCACAGTCACTGCTACCCCAGCAAGCAGGAGCAAAAGAGTGTTGCTCCCTCAGCCTTCAATAAGAAGTTCTGGACCATTGCTGTCTCTGAGTTTAATGCTGCCTACCTGTGCCTTGTCTGCACCCACTATTACTGAGTACTAGACTGCTAGCTCACAAGCTCATAGCAAGTCTGTGTCTTATGGTAGACCATGCTTTGCTTAATCCATTCTCCTGCCTGGACCAAGTGATAACAATCATTTTCATAAGCAATCAGTGTTGCCCAAATTTACCAGAAGAATTGATGAGGTAGCTCAATCATTCCACAAGTGGTTCTTCTTGATTGAGATTACAATGAAATAGTACTAAATCAGCTAGGAAAGTGCTGTTGTCTACTTCTCTCTTTATTTAGGTCTTGCATATAATCAGTATATGATGCTTGATAAAGAGATGAAAACTGCCATTCAGTTAGTCACCAGATATTTCAACAATCATTACCATGCTCTGCACATTGAACATCAATACAAGACTCTCTTATGTGAAATGCATTTATAAAAGGGTGATGATGTGCACAACTATATTACTCAAGTGGAGCAATTATTTTGATTAAGTAAGCTGTCCCTTGAATACTCATGGCATGACCTTTTTGATTACATTTGTTGTGTATTTCCTCCTAGTCTCAGAAATTGATTAGAACTCAAGTGTGATCCAGAAGATGACTTGCACAAGTTAATTCAGAAAGCTATTTGTGCAGTCTATTTTACCACAATTCCTCCTGGATCAATCAAAAGAATCCCCTTCTAAACTAGCAACAATAAATAATAATCCTGAAATGTGCTGTTATTGATGTGGCTGAGTTGGACATCAGAAAGACCAATGTAATGCAGCCATTCATATTATCTCTGATGGACAAAGCTTCATCATTAAGGAAAAACCAGTACATCTGATAGAGGACATTGAGCAATCTGATACCTTATTAATGAGAGTTTGAGCTGTTCAAACTAGCTGAAGCAACAACTCCAGGCAAACATGCACTGCCTGTTCTGGCAATCACCAGCCTCATGAGAAAGAACATTATCCCTGTCAAGGTCAATGGAAGCACAGTGTATGTGACCATTGACATGGGAGCCTCCCCATCAATTATCAGTGATGAATGTTGCAGCTTAGTCTGTTTAACTTGGAATGATACCACTTCTGCATCAGTTAAACCCATTGATGCCTCCAGAGGAAATATCCCATTGAAAGGAAGAGCTAACAATTTGGAGTTACAAATTTACAAGGAACTCTTTAATGTTGATTTAATTGTCATGGATACCTTTGATCATCCACTTCAATATTATCTTATCTTGGAGAGTGATTTTCTTGAACATAATAACTGTATTATTGATTATGGCACCAATACCATCTCCATTAAGGATAGAGAGACCCCACACAGTTAAAGGCAGTGCCAGACAAGGAAGTACTCTTCACATTGGAAGAATTTGTAACTATTGAACCTCACCATTGGAAGCAAGTGCACATCCTCATAGAAGAGGAATACAATGGAGATGTCATGATAGCTGGCCAACATGGTGGGTATTGAAAAGGAGTCCATTTTTGCCATGTGGCAAAGTGAAAGACTTGTTTAACTGTCCTGAATGGTTCTATGACTTCTGTTAAACTGGATCATACTGGTATTGTCATTATAGCTGTACCAGTTTGGATTGAAAGTGTTTCCAATTCCTGTATACCTGTTTTTACCACTATTGATGATCTTGTTGAGCAGCTGCTAGAACATCACACCCCTATTGTGTCACCTGAGTCCCATTAACATCTGGACTCAAAAGAAAGGAGTGTGCTCAAAACCTTGTAGCACCAGCATAGGAGCATATTCAATTACTGTAGCATCATCTAAATCAACTAAGCTGCTAATGTCAAATCATCAAGAGAATAAGATTGAAGAAGAATTATGATTAGAAATATTGTAAAATTATACAATCAGTTTAGATTAATTTGTATTATGCAACCAAGCAAAAATAAGTGTCAACTATGAGAGATTAGTATCTGTTGATAATAATACTTTTGGCAAAACTGAAGGGGTGAAATCACTTCCATTATTTTTAGCCTCCATATTGGCAGACAAAGAGTTTAAATTTGAAATCAACAGGTACTTTTCCAAAATTACTATAAATAGATTCAAAACACTGTAAGCAATTGATAAAGAATTTTATTTGGAATTCTTATATTATTCTATTGATATGGTTTGATTATTTAATACAATGTCAAGTTAAATGAGTTGTGTTTAGTAGTGGTCTGGATCCATCATGAGATTGATTCTAGGGTCTTTGTGCCAGATCATGAAAGTGCATTTATGTTAGGTATAGGGGTTTTTCTCTCATTTAGTTGACTATTGATCATTTAGTACATGTATTAAAAATAATAGATTTGAAATATGGTTGGATGACTGAAACCTAGGAATTATATCTATAATATTTTAGATCCAAATTATTGACTATAATGTGTCTGATAAATTGACCAAGCATGTACTAATTAGTAAATGTAGGTTAGGAAGCTGCCAAATATTAAACTGATTAATAAAGCCAATATATTTCAGTAATGGCTACATGTAATATTAATCAAGAAGCTAGTAACAAGTCTGGTTGCATATTCATGAAATACTTTATAAAATAGAGGCTAATTTGAATTGTGTCTTGTCTTGAGTATACACTGAGCTAGGATATGGTACACATCATTGAGCTGAGAGGTGGAACTCAACCAAATTGTTCCTCAGTGAACAAGTGAAACTGGATGTGGAGATCAGCTTCAGGCAGATGCCCATTATCAATCATTGGAGAAAATGCTGTATGGCTTTGTCACCTAAATAGTGAACAGTTAAATCTAGTTATGTTATGTTAACAGGAATATGCAAAAGCTAAACAGTATCTAGTTAGTAAATCCTTATGTGCAAATATACAACCAATGTTATAGAGTAACAAATGACAAACAGTAACAATGCCTGGTAGAGGATGCTACAATGGCTGCTGAGATCTCATTGATCTCCTTTAAGGTAGTTGGACTCTGCAAAAATGTGAAGCTAACATGCAGGTATGTGATGGAGGATAGCCTGGGCAGGTTAATGTTGATGGACTCAAGTGTTTGTGCTTGGACCCTGCATCAATTATCAACCTGGTATCAACAGCAAACCAGTGGGTTGAGATCTGCTTACACATCATCAAGTCAGTGTAAATTAACTTATTGACTGAAATAATGTTAGTGTGGTGATAGGGCAGTACTCACTTTTGTAAAGGATAATGAAATTTTCCATATGGAAGTGGAGGCTCTTGACAGCCTTGGGAATATCATCCTGGTACTCCTCTCTGAGAAACATAACAAATTGAACATTCTCAACTTTAGTGAGTCTGTATGCTATTTCAAGCTGTTCCATTATCTTGGTGTAATATCCTCTACCAGGCATTATCACTGTTTATCTATTGTTACTTTATAATGTTAGCTGTGTTATTGCAGGTAAGGATTTACTTGTTGTTACTGCTTGACTAGCTTCTTCTGTTAACTTATGTAGCCTAGTATTTACTGCTCACTTTTTAGGTGACGAAGCCATGTGGTAACCTCTATAATGATCTCTTAATGGGCATCTGCCCAAAGCAGATCTCCACATCCAGTTNCATAAAACCAAATACAAAATATTGTAACAAAAGCAGTGAAGTCATGAAGCAGGAAGACGTTAAATGGAAAGCATGTCATAATGTAGCATCATCCAAATCAACTAAGCTGCTAATGTCAAATCATAAAGAGAATAAGATCGAAGAAGAATTATGATTAGAAATATTGTAAAATTATACAATCAGTTTAGATTAATTTGTATTATGCAACCAAGCAAAAATAAGTGTCAACTATGAGAGATTAGTATCTGTTGATAATAATACTTTTGGCAAAACTGAAGGGGTGAAATCACTTCCATTATTTTTAGCCGCCATATTGGCAGACAAAGAGTTTAAATTTGAAATCAACAGGTACTTTTCCAAAATTACTATAAATAGATTCAACTCACTGTAAGCAATTGATAAAGAATTTTATTTGGAATTCTTACATTGTTCTATTGATATGGTTTGATTATTTAATACAATGTCAAGCTAAACAAGTTGTGTTTAGTAGTGGTCTGGATCCATCATGAGATTGATTCTAGGGTCTTTGTGCCAGATCATAAAAGTGTACTTATGTTAGGTATAGGGGTTTTTCTCTTGTTTAGTTGACTATCAATCATTTAGTACATGTATTAAAAATAATAGATTCAAAATAAGGTTGGATGACCAAAACCTAGGAATTATATCTATACTATTTTAGATCCAAATTATTGACTATAACATGAACAATAAAGTGACTAAGCATGTACTAATTAGTAAATGTAGGTTAGGAAGCTGACAAATATTAAACTGATTATTAAAGCCAACATATTTTGGTAATGGCAACATGTAATATTAATCAAGTAACAAGTCTGGTTGCATATTCATGAAACACTTTTACAAAATAGAGACTAGGTTGAATTGTGTTTTGTCTTGAGTATACACCAAGCTATGATAGGGTACACATAAGTTATGTAATTGAGCAGAGAGGTGGAACTCAACCAAATGGATCATTGGTGAACAAGTGAAACTGGATGTGGAGATCAGCTTTGAGCAGATGCCCATCATCAATCATTGGAGGAAATGCTGTATATCTTTGTCACCTAAATAGTGAATAGTTAAATCTAGTGTTGTTACATTAATAGAAATATATAAAAGCTAAGCAGTATCTAGTTAGTAAATCCCTACCCTCAAATATACAACTGATGTTATAGAGTAACAAAGGATGAACAGTAATAATGCTTGGTAGAGGATGTTACATTACATTTCAATATACATAGATCAGGCAGTTGGTGAAGAACATGCAACTGAGATAAAAACTGACAAGCCTCTTCATCTACCAGTAAGAAGGGTGCCAGAAAATTTAAATGAGGAGTATGAGAAGATCTTATACAACTTAATTCATATTGGTATAGTTCAGGGTAGCAATAGCCCTTACACAGCACCTACAGTTTTCATCCACCAGAGAGAAATATACTGGCAGTGTATTGATTACAGGAAGTTAAATAATATCACAGTGGAAGATTCATGAGATCATTAAGCACCATCACCATGATAAAATCATGAAAATTGAGAAGCTTTCAACAACTCTCAGCATGATCACAACCTGATACTTTCATCAGCATAATTGGAAAATCAATAAAGAAGGTTTGTTGTATACAAAGAGCAATTTCAACCACCTTGCAATTCCCAGATACTTTCAATGGGATCTCATCCAGAAAGTACATGAGCATGGACACCTCAGCATTATTCAAACCAAAAATATTTTTAACACCTGCTATGTCACCATTGGTGTGTGAGCCACTGTGATTGATGTCATTGACAAGCTTGCTTACTGCAATCTAATGGCCATTTTCCTTAACTAGAAAACCACCCCACAGAGTGAACCAACATGATTGTGCATATGGACCTTGAACAACTGTCCAGAGATGATGATGGGTATCAGTACTTATTAGTCTTAATAGACTACTTTATGAAGTACACCAGAATTATTCTGCTCAACAGTATGATTGCTGAAGTCATCAGCAAGAAAATCATGAAGGAGTGAATACTAAATAAAAATAACTGTATGGAAAACCCCATAAAAGAGGTGATAAAGTTTTTGCGTATTTTCCATGGCAAATAAGTGATATGTATCAAGTTAGGAATCTTGCACACAATTGGCAATGTCCTTTTATAAGCAAGAAGGTATTAGACCATAGCACATATGTTTTAAACAATGGAAAAAGGTTCATTTTCAACGCTCAAAAGAGCCATTAAGGATATAGAGAAATGTCATTATCAATGACAATAATGAATTTACTTTAATTGATAATGGTATTGATGTACAGTATATGAGCAAATTGACAATCTCACAGAGTTCAGTGAGGAGGTATTTGATGACGTCAATTTTGATGCAGGTTATGATAATTATGGTAATAATCCCAATATTTGAGTAATACCTCAGTGTAAGGATAAAACTACTAGTAAATTTGATCCTACTTTGTGGGACCTTAATCTCATTTCTCTGTTTAGTAACAATGAAATCAAAGAGGAAACAACACAAGTTGCCACCTCCACCATTACAAAAAAGGATCCAGCAGAGGATGGACAGTGATGCAGGTCACAACACTTCTATAGGATGTGGGAGAAAAATTTTGCCACCTAAGGAAGCCTGTGATAGAAAGCAGGGATGTATAGATTCTGAGCAAATTCTGCATTTACTATGGTGACAAATGCCTCAGTAAACCAGAGAGCAGACAACAGTTGAAGTGTCCCATTCCCAACACATCATAGAGCAACAAATGGCTCCATGTGCTCAGGAGGAGTTGGCAATTCAGAATAAGAACTTTAATTCTAATTTTAGTAATTCTGATAATAAGTTAATTAATGTAAGAGACCCCTGTAGTGATTCAATAACCCCCTTGAGCTCCCAATCCTTTAGTTACTGTGGCTCTACCATCTACAATTAGGTCTTGCAATTCAGAAGAAAGGAAAACTAAGTTGTCCAAAGTTGGTGATGAGATACTCCACCCGTACTTCAGTTTGATGCAGATTAATCTGGGATGGTATATCTGAAGAAGAAAGAAATAAGATTCAATGGAGACCTAATGCAAAGAAACTGAGCACCTTTGTAGACATAGTGACATTCATTATTGATCAGTAGAAGCAGCTTTAGATAAATGCTATCATCTGTTATGATTAAAAAATGTTGGAAGGAATGGGAATACATTATTGGAGGAGCATGGTCAATACAATGTTTGATAAGGATTTCACTTTATCCAATCTCAGTTTGTTTATGCCCAACTGGAACAGCATTGCATGAAGATTGACTTCCCCAATTTGTTAAAAGTAATTTGTTTTTTGTGCATGGGGGAAGTGCAGGACAGCCAAATCATGAAGAGGTTAGAAGTCATGTCCCACATAGTAGCAAGTCAAAAAAATTAGATTAGTAATCATGATCAGAGCCTACTATGAATATGAGGTGCCCAAACATCTTGAAAACTTACATTTTTGCATGGAAAATGTGATAATCTTGTACCAACATGAGTAGTGGGGGCTTAGTATGTACCATGCCCCAACAATCTCAATAGTGTGATTTATTTACACTGATATATTGTTATGTAAAAGGATACCAACCCATCCATCTTGCCATTGATAAAAGACTGCTCCTTGATACTGCACTGCAAGCACAGACACTGGAGACAATTGACCTGTTGATGCCACATCTAACATCACTCACCAACATTAGATTTAGATTCTCATTTTCCCAAAGCAGTACCACACTTAACAAAATTGCAGAAGGTTGGTTGAGTATAAAAATGAATAAACATCCAGACAACAAATGGCCCATCATTGATAGACAGAGTCCCTCTAATCAAGATCATAGATCTCTGGAGCATCAGCCTCTCATATCAAATACAAGATAGGAAAAATTACAAAGAACTATTATTTTTTGATCTTCAGTTCCTGACATCTATTCCTGTGGGACTGCCTGGCTACTGGTAATCTTCCTAATGAAGGACTGCAATCTGAGAATGCCAATCAACAAGAAAACTTGAGAAAAAATCTCATGCAAATGCACTCATGATACTGCAATCTGTTCAACATCTTGGAGAGTAAAGAACTGGCTTATACATTGAAATTCCATACCACCATCCCCTGGAAAAACCAAAAAGACTATGGAGAAAGTGGAGAAGTACTACACACAACTGATGGGCATGAGTAACATTCTAGGTAAAATGTCACCCATGATTATTTCTAACTGGCTGGGAATTTGTCCATCAGACATCAATGTCTTTACTGACATGCTCAAAAAGTACATGTGGGGAATGACAGGTGAAGCCACAATGAGAACATGCCATTGTGAACACAACATATAATCTAAATAAGCCCTAATCAACCAAGAGATTCTTCAAACTGATTCAATGTTATGACCTTCAAAATAAATTGGAGATACTTTTTAACATCATAGGAATGAACTACCTGAATTGCTCATACAACAAAACCACCTAAGTGCTTTGTCAGATCAGCTGTGAAGGACAAATCATTCCCATAACCATAATTAACAAATTCATAAAAACACCTGAACAATTTCATCAAAAGAAAAAGTTATTTGCTACATCTGCCATGCAACTCTCATCAAAGACCTGTGCCCTCATTGAAGTGGTAAACCTGGAGAAATTTGCAGGAGCTTCCCCCTATCTGACTCCACAGTGGTCCATAACTGAGGAAGAAAGGATCCTGGCCATTGAGCACAAGCCAGAGGATCTTGTTATTGATCTGGTTGTGCAGGATAGAATTTTTGCAGATCTTAAGGATAAAGATGTGCTGGGCATGATGAAATGGTGTCTAACTGAGATGCTTACCAAAGAGTAGTTAGTGCTTCTATAATGTCCAGTGTGACAAATGGCTCTGGACATGGAATGCACCACTGCTCACCTTAATGTTAATAAAGCCCAAATTGAAAAATTGAAACATACAGACCAACTGGAAAAGAACATCAAGAGGAACAATCTGCTATGTATCCCAACACCCTGCATCTCAACACCCCTCATCCTGCTTAGCTGGAAAGTGAAGAAAGGAAAAAAATCTTGGCCCATTCACCTGATAAGATAAATTACATGAACACTTTAGTAGTGGTTAAACAGTCCAGTCAAACTTCAGAATATAAGGCCACCAGAGAAAACTTGTCCAGGGTTATAATCAAGAGAAAATTTTCATCAATTGGAAATTGATGATCTGAGACATCTTTCAAAAAAGGCAGCCTGCACATGAGCAGTTGCAAAAGGTAAGGGATCACATCACCCAGGCAAACCCCAGAGTACTAATTCTATTTCAGACTGCAGGAGATTTAATGTGGATCAACAATGTGGAGAATATTGCAAAATATTATGATGTCCTGAAAAGAATTGAAATAATTACAATGCTAGGAGCTGAAGTTTCTGACCCAGAAGAAATGGCACAACAGTAAGTAGATGAATTCTGCTTGCACTTCATGGATCTCCCACTTGTGTAGAGTCACTAAGAGAAGCCTTCATCAACTTTTACCCACATATGCAGATTGATGCCAGCAAGGCCCACACATCTGACATAGATTTGGCCATGACATTAATGATTGCTCTGAAAGGTTTGTGACTGTAGAAACACTTTTACAATGTTTTCACATGAAGGTTGAACTATCTGAGTAAGATCTGTGCTATCAATCCTTGTCTCAAAACAATTAAATTATTTTAACTAAAGAATGAAGTGGTCACACAGTGTGAAGCTCTGATGCAGGTAACTAAGCACGTTCATTTCACAGAATTGGTTAGTTGGAATGAAGCCTTAGCAGTGCAAATGGTGGAAGAAACTCAACAGTTACTAACTGGGCCTCTCAACCACTTGTTACTGCAATCTTAAATTGAGAAGGGGTCATTTAGAGCACTCAGTGACACCCCAATGCTAAAATCATTTTATTTGTTAATTGCATTCTATTTCTTCATTAATTTTCACTACCTTACTATCTGATGACATAATTTTATTGGCGAAATGTATTTCAATTGTAGTTTTGTGCTAATAGTTGTTGTCCCCTCATTTAGATGCATGTGTTATTACTACTCAATTAATTTGAAAGGGAATTCAGCTTTTAGAAGTGTAAATAAAGTGCAGGTAATTATTGCTAAATTGAATAAATATGATCAAACCTGTACATTAAGCTAATGGACATTGTTTCACTCCTGCTATATTCCAGCAGTATGTTACCAAATTCCTTAAAAAAAAAAAAAAGTTAAATGAAGGTATTGCCACATATGTTGAAAATATATTAGTTGCTTCAAAAACCACACAAAAGAATGTGAGACAACTAAACAAAATACTTCAACTACTGAAAACCTCAGGATTAAAAATAAATGCAAAGAAATGCAAGATCCTACAACCCTCAGTAACCTTCCTTGTTAGAAAAATCAAGAAACGCAAAATAAGCCTGAAAGAAGATAAGTGTGATATCATAAATAAAATCAGACTGCCTAATAATAAAAATGATATCCAACATTAAATAATTAAATAATCTTAAATCGAATTAAAAATTGCCCAGCTTAAGCACTTGTAATTTCTCCAAAGAATTAATTGTTGATTGTGATGCCAACTCAGTGGCAATTGGAGCTACATTAAGTCAAATGATTGATGGCATCAAAACACCCATCCAATTCTTCAGTCAGAAATTGAGATCATCTGAACTTATTTAGAGTCACTCAGGGACACCCCAATGCTAAAATCATTTTTTTGTTAATTGCATTCTATTTCTTCATTAATTTTCACTACCTTACTATCTGATGACCTAATATTATCAATTACATTTATATCAATTGTAGTTTTGTGCTAATAGTTGTTGTCCCCTCATTTAGATGCATGTGTTATTACTACTTGATTAATTTGAAAGGGAATTCAGCTTTTAGAAGTGTAAACAAAGTGCAGGTAATTATTGTTCAATTGTATAAATATGATTGAACCTGTACATTAAGCTAATAGACATTGTTTCACTTAAAACATGTTATTTTCTCCAATTGTTATTGCATATGTATTTTTGACATGACAATGGAATAGGTTATCAGTGACAATTTCAGAATCTCCTCAGAATCTTTCAAAACATTGGCTTTCAAATTCAACATGTACGTGCACCCAATAATAAATTACACTGTGGTAAAATCATGCCTGTTGGCTAGCACAAATGCATGGCAACTACATGATATTTATATATTGGCTGAGATCTAAGACAACTACTGAGACCTATTATTTAGCTAGATAATAAATTGTTAGACATAGAGGGAAGCACTACACAAGCAAGTTTCTGAACCTTTAGACATGGACATAACTTTGGCATGATGTCATGGATTTGGTTATCTTTGATGATTGTTTCCTTTCTTATGGAGATCAAAACAGTTAGTTATAAGGTGAACTACATAAAGTAGGTGACAAAGACTACTAATTTACTCCTGTTTGAATGTCAGAGAGTAAACAAACAAAAAATTAGCAACATACTAGTCTGGTAATCATGCCATTACAAAAGTTCTTGATCAGAATAACTATATATTAGATAATGGTACAACATGTAATTTCTAATCTCTAAAACACACAATAAAAGATATTGAAAATTCAACAATTTACAATAAAAAGAACTTCAAATAATAACTAATAATAACAATACATACCTTGACATGCCTGAGCTAGATAATCTCAAATTTGACAGTTTAGTAACATATCCTAATGTTGTCATTCCAACACTACACACTGACTTAAATTATATTCTTAGTGATTAAAAGGCTACTATTTCACAACAGCAGCAGCCACAGCAAACCTCTAGAGCAGCCATCAAATCACTGTCAGCAGATTGGGCACACACCATACTAGGAGTCCACCTTCACATCTGGCACACAGGTTAGATTCTGGCAGAACCTATATTCCTAGTACAGAAGCAGCAACCCAATCATACTCAATACATGTTGAGCATTGAGAACAGAGGTTATTGAGTGGTCACTCAACCTCATAGTGTTGAATTGGGGGGCGTTCTGGCTACTCTAGCAGTACTGGGAAACTCAAGAGTTTAAATCAAAGGTTGCAAAGGCTATCATTGTTGAGAGTGACCCATGTTCCAGCAAAAGAACAAAGCATTGGTGTTTCACTGATTTACATAAGAAAAACAGAAATTCCATAAAGAACAGACTTCCAGCAGTGACCAATTCACATGGCATCATGCCAAAGCCATATCCATGAAGCCATCCTTACTCACCAAGGTGCTAATTGCATGTCTCAAGTATTAATTTCTAGCTCATATTCACTGAGTGGGATGAACCCAAAGGGCGTCTTCTCTCCTGGTAGCTTTCTAAGATCATGCTCATAACTGGGGAGAGCAGTCCAGTAGTCTGCATTGATGTGAAGTCTCCCTGGATGGTGCTGTATAGTAAATGTAAAGTCATTCAGATATTCAAACCAACAGGATTGGGGGCTTGGATTTGTCCCCAGAAAATTTCTTTAACTAAGCTAGCATGGAATTGTCTGTTTGCACAGAGAAGTGATGGCTGAGGATGAAAAAGCAAAATTTCTTCAGATTCTCCACTAATGCTAGCATCTCAGATTTTGTGGTACCATAGTTCTGCTCAGAATTTCTAAGTTTTCAGCTGAAGTACTGGATTGGACATTCAATCCCATTAATGACTTAGCTAAGGACTCTGCTAATCACAACCAAGCTGGCATCACAGTTAATGATAAACCCTTTTGAATAGTCTGGTGTATTTAGACTGGGAATTTTCCTTAACTCTAGCTTGATGGCATTGAGCTCCTCTTGCTCCACCCATGTCCACTTGAACACCATGCTGTGCTGTAGAAGATTAGAAATATGCTTAGTCTTATTTGCCAGTTCTGATATAAAAGTGCCATAATAGTTCAAAAAAAACCCATAAGGCATTGAACATCCTTATGAGATCACAGAGTTTTGATCTTTTCCAAATGATCCTTAGCATCATTTTTTATAGAGATATGACCTGGTTCAATGACTCTTCCAAGGAAGGTGACATGTGGTTGGATTAGAGAACACTTGTTCCTGTTGATGCAGAGGTTGGATTTGTATAGGATGCTGAAAGTTCTTCCCAGCCTTTCTAAATGTTCTAGAAAGGTATTTCCAGTGACGAGGATATCATCCATGTAGGCAATGATGCCTGGTTCTAACATGCTGGCGCCATTCCTAAGCACATGGGTAGCATAGTTTTGAAAAGTTGCCAGGGCATTGCAGAGCACAAAAGCCATGCACTTCCACTCGATGAGGCCTTACAGAGTGATGAAGGCAGTCTTTGGAATGTTGGCAGCTTTCATGGGCACCTGCCAATATGCCTTGCATAAGTTGAGGCAAGTGAACAGCTTGTATTGACTGGCATTGTATAAAAGATCTTCAATGTGAGGAAGCAGGTATGCATCCTTTACCATGATTTCATTGAGCTTCTGGACGTCCAAGCAGAGGCAGTACTTGTTGCCCTGCTTAATGAAAACAGTGGGCGCCATGTAAGGACTATTACTGTCCTGAATTATCCAACTCTCTATAAATCACTGAGGATTCTTTTGTGTTCTTCCCAGAGGTTCTCCAGCACTCTCCTGACTGGTAGGCAAATAGGACAATTGTGCTTGGTTACAATTTTGTGCTGTTTGCCAACAGCCTGGTCAACACTGATTGAGCTGTAATTAAACACTTCATGGTGTTGTCAAAGCAAACAAGTGAGTGATTCATGTTCTTGAGGACTGAGATGGGGTGTGTCCTCTCACTGACAGGAGGAATCCAGATGGTATTGCTTGGCTCCACTAAGTCATATATAGTTGTTAGAATGGGCAAGCAAGTGGCTGCTTTAAATTCCAAGTGAACTGGAGTTACAATGATTATCAACTTGGTAGGGTGAAACTTGACCAAAGTAGTAGAGATATTCTTTGCAGTGATATAAGTTTTTCCTTTGAAATGTTTCAGAGATCAAGGGAGAAGTTGACTCCAATGAAATGCTTCCCTTTATACATGGAAACTATGGCATTGCCTGCATATGGGGAGTTGGTGGTGACTGCAACATGTTGCCAGTGTTGAGGCTCAACAAGTACTGGCTCAAGAAATTTCAACAGAACATCTTGCTTGGGAATGGGGGTAAGTTCCTGCCTGTTTTCACTTACACAAATGGAAATTGTATTGCTTCTGTAATCAATGATACAGGAATTCTGCTCAAGAAATTCATTGCCCAGGATTATCCTGTAGAGCAGCAGCTGGTTGCAAGTGTCAATAACAATTAGATCTACAGAGAACAGTTCTTGCTGAATGCGTAGTTTCAGATTTGATATGCAACCTTTCAGGGAGATTGAATTCCCAGAAGCATCCAACAGGCATGCAGTGGACAGAAGTAGTTCATAGTAGTATAACTCTGAGGCTACCCATGGATATTCCACCTTTTGACCTTGGCGGGATGTCTGTGATGAAATTGTGTACTTTGGCAGTCTGTGTATCTTTGATGTCATTGGAACATATTCTCTTTTGTTATAATATTTGTTGGCTTTTTTGGTGACAGATTACCAAGTAATCAGTCACAAAAAAAAATTTTACTGAAACTTGCTTTTACAATTTCAGCAAAAAGCATTCAAATTGTAGAATCATCCACATAAATCTCAAATATGCTGCAAAATGTCAAGCAGAATGGATTAAGATCAAAGAAAAGATGATTAAAAATATTGTAATCAAATCAATTAGAATTATTTAAGGTTTATTTGTATTATGCAACTAAGAAACAATATCTGTCAAAAAAGAGAGATTAGTGTCTGTTGATAAAAACACTTTTGACTAAATGAGGGGGCAAAGTTGCTTCCATTATTTTTAGCCGCCATCTTGGCAGAAGTTTGAAATTTGAATCAACAGGTACTTTTCTGGATTTACTATAAATAGATTAAAAACCTTGTAAGAGTTTGATAAAGAATTTTACTTGGAATTCTTATTTTGTTCTACTTTAACAGCATCATCACTGTTTATCTACTGTTACTGTATAACATTAGCTGTGTTATTGTGGGTAAGGATTTACTTGTTGTTACTGCTTGAATGGTTTCTTCTGTTAGCTTGTGTAACCTAGAATTAACTGTTAACTATTTCTGAACACATTCTTCTTGGGGTGGGAGTTGTTTTACTTGTGCCTTTCTTGGTGCTACCTCTCTTTTCTCTTGTGTTTGTCATTCTGATTTACAATTAGTAGTGGCTTGCATCTCAGTAAGATTCTTTGTTTCTGAACCTGCTTCAATTCAGGCGTAATAGTAGTAGTAGCTGACTGTGTGCTATGTTGGTAGTTGGTGATTCCTTCACATGTCTTCTGTTATCACATGTCATGGTTGCAATTCTTACCAGTTGACTTTAAGTCTTGAGTCAGGATGTTGGTTTCTTGATTCTTCTTCTTGTTCTTAATCTGTCATGGTTTCCATGTATCATCCACTACCTGGCATTAACATAGAGTTATTTATTCTTTTAAATATTACTTCTTGTTAAATGCAGGTAGGGATGTACTGATCTTTGTTTGTTCCAACATAATATATGTTGTTATTAATTTGTATTAACTCCAATTAATCTGATACTATTTAGGTATGACATCATTGCAACTTTCTTCCAAGATTCACTCAGCCTCCAGCCAACCCCAATCTCTGAATCACTCCACACTCATATGCCTTTGTTTTTGGTTGAGTAGTTCCATATCTCAGCTCATCAAAGCAACTTATGTGTTCCCTATCCTAACTCAGTGCAACTGTCAAGGCTGGATGTAAATGACTTAAACTCAATTTATAATGTGTAATTTGTACTTCACAACCTGGCAATGTCACTAGCTGCTTAATAAATATCACTTTAACCATTACTGAAAAACTATTGGCTTTACTTAATATAGATAATAAAATAGATAATTACTTGCAGCTTCCTAACTTACATATAGATAATAATACATGCTCAGTCTATTTATCAGTCTATTTATAGGTCACCTACATAGTCAAGATAATATAAGGTAGATATAACCTATGATCAGCTAACTAGCCTTATCTCTGAAGTCTATTATTTAATACATGTAAATGAATGAATTAATAGTCAGGTAAATGGAGAAAAACTCATATTTGTACCCTCAGATCAAGGACCCTCAAATTGCTCTGAATGTGTGTCC
>CABFPE010000125.1:656539-676534 GCA_900660155.1 Hofstenia miamia | reverse complement strand
ATATAATATGATATTCAATTGATACAAAATATTAATATAATCAAACAACCAGATTTACAATTAAATAAAACAATATCCAAATACATTAACTCTTATGCTTTGGACCTTACTAAAAATGGTCTTCATTTTGTTGTTGATAAGCACCATAACTGTATAGCACTTCCAGAGTATTATAGAAAGGAAGTAACCTGTAAAATTCATGAACACAGACACATTAGAGTAATTCAAACTGAGTGAACACTAAATAGTGAATTTATTTGTCTCAGACCTTTCTCAATTGTTTACAATGACATTAATAAAAGTACAATATGTGTCATCACTAATACTGCTCACTTCCCAATCCAAATGTCATGAACTGCAAAAAAATGAAATGATCTATTTTGACATAGAACAACTTTCAAAGGATGACAAAGGCTACCATTATCTTCTTGTTATTGTTGATAACTTCACTAATTATGCACACATGATGCCCACTATTGATCAAACAGCACAAACAATTGCAACAACATTATTACACAGTTGGATACTACACTTTGGACCAATTTCTATTATTGTAACTGATTGCAGTACACAATTTGAAAGTTCATTAACCAAAGAATTATTACAATAATTAGAAATACTGCATGAGCACACCACACCATATCATCAACAAAGAATGATTAAATGAAACTCACTTGTGCAATGACAGCCCACATTGGTGGAAAAAAGTGGAGATCTGTTATTCCTTACATTGAATATTTTTACAAAACCTCTGTGCATACAATAACAGGTATTACACATTCTAAAGCCACATTTGGGCATGAAGCAGCTATGCTTCTAAACATGTTATACATAAAATATAATATAACCCCAACAAATGATTACATTAAATATTTACTAAAAAATTTATATAACATTCATGAAACAATTTGCATGTTTAATGGGAAAAGCTCAGTTCACCAAACAAGAAAAAACAACAAACAGCTTTGTAGAGAACCACAAGAGGTCAGCAATAAAGTTTATTCCTTTATGCCAATACAAACATCCTATGCTAAACAGACACAGAAGTTAGCTACTCACTAGTCTGGTCCTCACACAATTACTACATTTTAGACAATAGAAAAACACACAATTTCCAATCCCTAAGATGTACAATTAAAGATATCAAAGATACAACCATTACTAAACACATTAATAAAATAATAAATATCAACAATTACACTTAATTTGACATATCTGAGCTAGACAATATTCCTGAGATACAATTTGATAGTTCTACAACATATCCTAAAAATGTCATAAAACCACTATGTACCATATCTCCCCACAGGCTGTGAACTTCTAACACAAACAATCCTGAAAATTGGGATCTAGAATTAAATTATTTGCTTAGCTACTGGAGAATGAATAGAACATTCTAAACAACATTGAGCAGCAATAGTGAATAACTGGAGCAGCCATCTAATGACAGTTGTAGAATGTGGGACACAAACTGTAATAGGAGTCCACATTTGCATCTGTTGGACAGGTTAGATGCCTTTGGAAACTACAATCCCATTATGGGAGCAATGACTCATCACAATAAACCAAATTACATGTTGATGCATTTAATCTCTCCTCCTCTCCATGGCACAGCTTGGAGAGCAGAGTGAGTTTGAGTGGTCATTCAACCTTGAATTCCTATCCATGGTACAGCTCAGTTAGCCAAATCACTGAGGGGTCAATTTTGGGTACTGAACATACTACCCAATTTCTGTTGTTGGCAGTAACACTTCATCCATATTATATTGTCACTCAGGGAGCACACTACATTGTTGAGTCTAACATCTTCTCAGAAACTAAGTCAAAGATAAACAAACAATTAAATGTCAAAGCATTCTGTTAGTTCTTCAACAATACTGAAAAATGTCCTGCCATTAAAACTCTTATCTACTACCCACACTCAATGAACAAAGATCTTAATCACACTTATTTTTGTAGTACATTACATGCTTGCTTTGATAATGAATTTCATCTAACTTACACATATAGCAAAAATTTGATTTTACAACCCCAAATTAATCTCTTGAAAACATTCTAATTATATACTTTATTAAGCCAGAAGAACTGTGTGATACTAAACTTTTGGATAAGCTATCTCTCATATATCATTTTGCAAAGGTTAACAAGATTTGATTGGTTCTTGTTCTTACTGATTCAGATAATAGTAAGTACTGTGGTTCTGAACTTTATTGTAGAATCATGGGGAAGCTCTGACTACTCTAGCAGTACTGGGTAACTCAGGAGTNATTGGATTTTTACTGAATTCTTATTGTTTAATAAGTTATTTAGCTTTTGTGCTAATTTATATTTGAATTGTTGCATCTTTCCAGGCCAATCTTTTCTTGCACGCTTTTCTTTTGCACCACATTAACAGCGCCTATTCAACACAACTACAAACCTCTAAAAATACTAGTGTACGGAGGAGTTAAATTTCGCAAAATCAAACAAAGATTATTATAATAAAAACATATGTATGAGTTTATAAACCATTAAAATTGAATTTTTTAGTGGGGTAANCTTTGATAATGAATTTCATCTAACTTACACATATAGCAAAAATTTGATTTTACAACCCCAAATTAATCTCTTGAAAACATTCTAATTATATACTTTATTAAGCCAGAAGAACTGTGTGATACTAAACTTTTGGATAAGCTATCTCTCATATATCATTTTGCAAAGGTTAACAAGATTTGATTGGTTCTTGTTCTTACTGATTCAGATAATAGTAAGTACTGTGGTTCTGAACTTTATTGTAGAATCATGGGGAAGCTCTGACTACTCTAGCAGTACTGGGTAACTCAGGAGTTTAGATCAAAGGTTGCAAAGTCTACCATAGCAGAGAGTGACCTGCATTCTAACATACATTGGTGGTTCACTGATTTTGCCAAACAAATACAGAAATTCCATTCCATAAAGAACTCCAGCAGTGACCAATTCACACAGCATCACACTGAAGCCATATCTTTGAAGCCATCCTTACTTGCCCAGGTGCTAATTGTGTGTCTCAATTATTAATTTCTAGCTCAATAAACAATTTATCTTAGAGTTCTCTTATCTCAGTTCATGTAAGTAAATAATAAATAAAGGGCACATAATTACTGTGCATTCACATTTTCCAGCAGCATAATATATTTGCAATGTGTTAATTTAAGTGCATGTACACATTGATCAACTAAAAGTTGTTATTCCCTACATATAATCATAACCTAAAGTGACCACAATTCAGGCTGTCACCATTAAGGAGCTATTTGTTGCCCCAGAACTGGTGCAGTTTCCTCCTGAATTGTTGCTGGATCTTAAGCAATAATTATCATTACCAGATCTTTGACAATGAATCTAAAATGGGTTAGTAGATAATTAAATGAAAAAGATTGAACACAGTTTGAAGGAAGCTAAATTGATTGTGCACTTTGCTACAGCAAACTCAGATATTTATTACAAAAATCTGAAAGTTATTACCTGGATACTGTTTACAGTTACAAAACAGAATTTCCTTTGCAAAGTTAAAATGAGAAATCACATGTAATTTAAATTGAGGGGACAAATACTAACACTATCAAATAACTACAATCGAAAATACAAATAATTGATTTAAAAGAAATTGATACAGATAGGTAGCAACAAATCATATAATCAGGATGTCAAAAAGATGCAACACTATTTTCAGAGTGCCAAAATAATAATAAAATCAAAAAAGTAGGCCCTGAGTGACTCTACACACCCCCCATTGCCAGTTAAATTTGCAGTAGGAGTTTGACTGTGGGACCTGACAGGGGCTTTTGCGTCTCCTCAATCATTTCTAACTTTGGCATATCTAGGTCACCAGGTAATCTGCATAAGTGTTTCCCTCTGCTTATCTTCTTCACTCCTCAGGAAGAAAAACTCAATCTCTGGCAGATGGGCACTAATAGGGCAATTCCTCCTTAGATTGCTTAGTCTCTATGTAAACATATTGTAGAAAAGCAAAGGCCTTTGAGCACTATCATGAGGGTCATTAGTGCCTCTGTGTCTGAAGTGTGGGCATCTTTGGTGCTGATTCATGTGGTGGATAGAAATGTATGAAAACCTCTCTTAGCAATCCCATGCACATTGCATGATCCATAAAGAGGGAGCAATATTCATTGACCTGCTGTAAAGTCATCTCCTCTGGATCCATAAATTCTGCTCTTAGCATAGTGATCATCTTGATTCACTTAGTGATGTCATAATATTGAGTAAGTGTTTCAATGTTATTTATCCACATTAGATCACTGGATGCCTGAAACAAAATGAGAACAAAGGGGTCCAGCATTTTGATCTTGTTATGGATCTTAGTTAACTGAGTGGAGATTAGTTGGCCCTTTTGGAAAATATCCTTAATCATAAGTTTACCATCAATATAAATGCATTCTGGGTTTCCACCCTCAAGCAGGGTGTCTCTAGTGTCCTTATACTCTCTTGATTGCATTGACTTGTTGATCTCAGCCACTGTGGAGACAGTTGATTGAGTTGGAAAGGTGAGCAGAGACTTTCCTTCACCCCTTCTTAATGAGCCATGATGGTAACATAAATGGAGTATATTCTTGTCCACGTGACTTTCAACATTGTCAAGTGCAACTTTTTCTCTCAGTGTGGCAGTCCCAATGGTAACAGGGTAGTTGATTTTGGCATCTTTGATGGAGTCCCAGAATGTGCTGTGGAGTCCATGCTCACAGAATTTGGTGACCTGAGAGTTGGAGATTCAAAGGCAGGATGTGGTACATTCTACGTCCAAGGCTATTTGTCGCCCAGGCAATTGTAGAAGTACTAGCTCCTCCTTGGTAAACATTTCAGTTAAACACCATTTCATTAAACCTAACATGTCATTGTCTTTGTTCTGCTCAGTAACAAGGTTGACAATGGAGAGCTTTTTGAAGAACTTGTCTAGATGGTGTTCTATGGTTAGGATTTGCTTGTCCTCAGTAATTGACCAAGGATGAGGCGGATAGGTGCGCCTTCCTTACGTGGTTAATTTGTTAAAAAAACTAATTGAAATATTGTCTAATTCTAGCTATTTATTAAAGAAATTGTGTGCTTTTACTTCAATTTTTTTCATTTCAACAGTTATTACATTTACAAGCTATATAAATGGGGCTTGCTTTCTATATTTGATTGATAACAATTGCTATTTCAAATAATGTCCAATTCATTCTTTCTGTTAATTAGTCCTTTATTAAACCAAATTACTGCAATCTGTTCAAAAGTAACAAATACTTAAACCCAACCCAACCCACTCTTGTGGTCTGACACCCCCCTTAATATTATTTAATTTGTAGCTACTATCTTCCATATAAAAAACAATTTCTACAGTTGCATTACAACTTATTTTATGTTGGATTTTATTACTTTTTTGTTGTAAACCCACATTCAAAATTTTAAAATCATATTCTAAAGCAAAACATTGAAAAAGGAAAAATTTGCATCTCAAAAATTAAAAAACTNAATATACGAACATATATTTACGAACTTAAATTTTACGAACACAAATTTTACGAACTTATACAGCATTCCCTCTGGATAGTTCATCTTTTCTAAATTGAACAAAATCTCTGTCTTGGTGTGCATGTTCTAATGGGCCACCAATTCCAGAAACTGCTTCTTTGATCCAGGCTCACAGCATATTAGGCGGCTAATGCAGAGCAGCCTATGATCAAACTCTAAAGATGGGAACTTGGTTTCTGATGTGGCTCCCCAAATATACTTGTGGAGGACTTCTGAAAAGATATTAAGGTTGGCAAAGGTGACACCAAGGCAATTAACTATCAATTGAGGCAGAAGGCACCCCAATGGACTACTCACATCAATAAGGTGGGCATAAAACTTTTCAAATCTCTCCATGGCCTTTTTGGTTTTACTGGGTGATGATGGTGGCAAGCATGAATGGAGAAGCCAATTCTTAATCTTCCACACAACAGGGCAAATAGCAAGCTTGTGCATACATTTCTTTGTGAGGCACTCTTGGGTGTTTTTGATTGAGAGGCAGTTGAATATGCAGATCCTGTGTCAGGAAAATGGATAGGAACCAGATGGCTCCACAAGACTGGATGGGTGGTGCAAACTTTTCAGAGAACAGATGCTCAGTAAAATTCTAACAGTCTTGTAAGGTGTAGGCAATGCACAGCTCCATAAGGAGCCTCTCAACAGATCTGGAGTACTGTGATGTATTACTGTGGATGTTTATAGTGGGCCAAATGGACTTGGGGTTTCTATCTGCCTAAAGGTTAGTCCAGACTTTGTAAAACTCAGTGAGAGTTGTGGCACTTTGAGAGAATGCAAAACTAACATGCATATGTGTGACTAGAGCAAGACTGGGCCAGTTAGCATTGATTGATTCAAGAGTTTGTGACTGTGTTACTGCATCTATGATTAGCCTTGTGTCAACTGCAAGGTGATGAGTGGGTATCTTTATGCACAGGAGAAGGTCTGTGTAAATTAACTTGGTTATTGAAAAAATGCTGGACTGTTACATACTGGTGGGACAATAGTAGTAAGTGTAAAGGATCACAAAGTTCTAAATCCTATAGTGAAGATTAACCACTTCCTCAGATATCTTGTCCTGATACTCTTCTTTGATGAATATAACTAAATGGATGTTCTCAACTTTGGCCAGTTGGTATGCTATCTCAATTTTTTCCATTACTTTGGGCTGATTAACCTTGCAAACTTGGAAAAAGTAGACAATGTGTAAATTTTTGAAATTAATATTGATGCACTCAAATTTATGAATGGTGTGCTTGTTGTTCAACAGCTGGCACAGGTACATTAAGTTAAAATCTTTGTCAAACATTGTATGGACTGTACTGCAGCAATATGGTCATTTTAGTCCTCTGAATATTGGAGTTGTAGCAAATGATGGTGTTGACTTGGGGTCTATGCTCCACGTTGATGACAAAGGGGATGATGTCCACTGCACATGTGAGGTTCTTGGTGTTGTACATCCAGTGGAGTTTATTTTTCATTTCCTCTGATAAATTGTTGCATATGGAACTAACTGCCTTAGGGGTTGCTATAAAGTATGAATGCAAAACTTTGTCTCCTACCTTAGAGGTTTTCCTTTGGCACTCTTCTTTTCTCTGGGACCTAACACTAGTGGAAGCATGTGATGATGGGCCAGGACTAGAGAGGGTTATCAAGTCACTACAGGACGTTTTAATGTTAGCACTTAAGTTAGTAAAAGGCACTCTGTGCTTACAAGACTCCTCAGATTCCTGAAGGGGCTATTTGGTGCCCCAAGTAGTCACACAGTCTGCTACCTGAGTCCTCCTGTGTCCTTCCTCTCTTTTGGGATACACTCTCCTCTGCTCAATGAGGGGTTATGTCTTTGCCTCACTTGTCTTCTTATGGGTGGCTGATTCTTGGTTTGTTTCATCTGATGTGGCTTGGTTGCTAAACATAAAGATTAATTAAGTTCCCAATCTTGGGTATTTAAGTGGTCTAAATACTCTTGGTCCCTAACTCTACATCTAGGCAAAATATGAGTAGCAGTAATGTTGCTACTTTTACCAAGGTTATTATTGTAATTGACCTCAGTGAGGTAATCTTCCTCACACTTTGAGGTAATCTTCCTCACACTTGGTGAGGTTAGGATAATTCTCAAGTTCATTAACTCTGTCATCAACAAGTGAAAATTCACTATTAGGGTCAATGACAACATTACTAATATCTTTAATTTTAGTCATTGGAAATGGGCAACTCTCCCATTACTTAATAAATATCTATGGTGGTCTAACACCTTTGTAATAGTAAATGAACCTGGCCAGTTGGTAGCATGCTTCCACACTTGATTTGCATCAGTGATCTTGTAAGGAAAATAGGCAAAGACTTTGTCGCCAATCTTATGAGGCCCACCATACAGTTTGCAATTGAAATTCTGCTGTTGACAGATAACAGATTGATTAGTGTTTTGACAGATAGCAGTTAGTATTGCTGAACACATGGCAGCCTGGAATTCCAGACAAACTGGAGTTGCAAAAAGTTTAAGTTGAGACAGGTCTATTTTAACCAGAAAATCAGAACTATTTAGAACAGTAACACAAGTCCTTCCTTTAGAGACAAGACAGAGATCAGGGGAGAAGTTAACTCCATAGAAGCATTTTCCCTTAAATCCAGAAATCATAATGTTGCCAGTGTAGGCAGAGTCAGTGGTGACAGGAACATGTCACCAATGATGGGGCTCCACAATCAGAAAAACTTAACAAGATGTCCTGACTGGGGATGGTGGTAAGTTCTTGTTGATGTTCACTCTTTCTGATAGAGATGGTATTATTACCATAATTGATAATGCACGAATTCTGTTCAAGAAAATCATTTCCCAAAATTATGTCATATGGGAGCAGCTGATTACAAGTATTGATGACAATTAGATCAACAACAAACAGTTCCTGTCAAATGCAAGGGAATTTCTAGAAGCATCCAGCAGACATGCCATGGGTGGAAGTAAATTGTTTTGTGACAGACACAACTTAGAACAACAGGAGTCACTAATGATTTTGGCTGAGGCCCTAGTGTCAATAGTAACATTTATTAAAGATCCATTTATATCTACTGGGATAACATTAGTATGCAACAGTGAAGTGATTACCAGAACATTGTGCACATGTTTTCTAGGAGGTGGCACTCCAACTAGTTTAACTGAGTAACTGAGCTGACAGGTGACTTGGGAGAACTTTCTCAGTCCTCAGGTTCCTCAGTGATGAAACCTTCCCTATCAGCAACTAAACAAATTACAGCTTGGCACTGAGATTTAGTGCACCCTTTCTGGCCACAGCAAAAGCAACAAGTCTGTTTGAGTTCCATTTTCATGGTGGAAGCAACAGTGATCAAAGAGGCAGGAGATTTCTGTGAAGAGGAATCAACTTTAAGATCTCCAGCATCCTTATCAATACAAGTAGTGTTGTGAAACATATATATGATACTTATAGCCTTACAAATAATTAGGCTGAGATCATCTTTGGGATCACACTTGAGTTCAAGGTGACTGCAAATGTTAGGTGGGAAGCCTCAACAAATACATGTATATGAAAAAAAAGGTCATGCTTTGAATACTCAGGGGTGAGCTTGCTTAAACAAAACAACCTTTCCACTTACATGATTTATGTGCAAATATCATCACCTTTTTTGAATGAGACATCACAAAGTAGTGTCTTATACTGATGTTTGATATGAGGGGCCTTGTAATGGTCCTTGAAGTATCTGATAAGAAGTTGATAATTAGTCTTCACATCTTGATCCAGCATCATGTACTGATTGTATGTGAGACCTTGAAGATAAGTAGGGAATTTAGTAATGGCAGCATCTTGCATAGTCTTAAACTGCCACATGGTTAACTTGAAAAAAAAGAACCATTTTTCAAAAGATTGTGAGATTTTGTCAATCTTTCCAGTGAATTTACTTAGTATCAAATGATGAATAAATAGGTTAGTGGTTTTGGCCCCAACAGCAGTTGTGGGTAGGATTGATTGAGTAAAGTGAGGGCCACTCATTTGAGCAGACACGGAAAGATCACATGACTGTGGTGGAGAAATCAGAGTTACAACAGTGGGGGGCAAGACATTGACTGGTTTCATTAGCCAGGGCAGCTTGGAGCTGATCAATCTCAGTGTTCTGAGGTCCCAGAGACTTTGGTGTCTGTGGGAGAGTGAAATAAGAGTCAAAAGGCAAAGCAGAAACAACAGAACTAATTCCAGCAGTGCCAGAAGCAGTGTACAGGCTGCTAGAGCTCACACTGGGGAAACCCTGGGTGGGAGTTCCATTACAAGAAAAAAATACTAAAATTCATTAGCAAGAAAACAGTAAGAAAAATTCAGAAAACAATTCTAACAAATCAAGAGAAATTCCAACTGGATTCAGAGAAACAAAAGCTAATAACAGTAACAGCACAGTGTAGGGTACAGTATTAAATCCAAATTCTAGAAAAATGAGACTATGACAAGTTAACAACCAAAAAGAGTAAGAGCAACATTAAAGCTCACTGAGAGCTTCAATTAAATGAAAAAGACTGAACACACTTTGAAGGAAGCTAAATTTATTGTGTGCTTTGCTACAGCAAACTCAGATATTTTTTTACAAAAATATGTAAATTATTACCTGGTTACTGTTTACAGTTACAAAACACAATTTCCCTTGCAAAGTTAAAACAAGCAATCACATGTAATTTAAATTGAGGGGACAAATACTAACACTATCAAATAACTACACTTGAAAATACAAATATTTGATTTAAAAGAAATTGATACAGATAGGTAGCAAGAAATCATGGAATCAGGACATAAAAAGATGCAACACTATTTTCAGAGTGCCAAAATAATAATAAAATCAAAAAAGTAGACCCTGAGTGACTCTACATTATGAATTTGAATTGAGGTTGGTTACTTTTTCATTCTAAGCCTCACAATTTTAGTATTTTCAGTTTACACAAGTTTCTTAATTCAACAGCTGCTGTAATTCATATTGATTTATTTTTACACAGAGTATGCCCTTACCACATTATCATTATTGATAAGTATCTCACTAGTGATGTTTTGTTACAGGTGCAATCATACAAACTTATCACAGATAAATGTGCTCCTAATAATATTTCTGACATCCATTTTTCTTTTGTCATATGCAATCAGTTAATATGATTAACAAAGTGAATACTGTGTGGAATACAATAAAGACAGATAGTCCAACTGATAATGCTTGGCCATTAATTCTCTATAGCAAACCTGTCATTACTCAGTAGAATGCTTTATCAGTAATATACAAAATTCATTGGAAATTCAAGACCACACCAACTTCCAATATCTATTGTTTGAAGGGAAACAAGCACTGGATTGAAATGGTAAGTCAGCACTATGGCCAATATCTATCTATTTTACTGAAGACTCAACAATAACTTTACTCATATCTACACTCAAGTGGTATCAACTCAGAAAAAGTAAATATCATGAGATTGCTATAATTCCTATCTCTGCAAAACTCAAGAATTGGTTTTAATTTGGTACTTTGCTATTAATGTCTCCACCTGAGAAAAATACCAAACTTACAGCAAAAGACACCTCATTCTATTATGAATTATTACAAAAAATCCAAACATTGTTTATTAGTTATAAAAAATAAAATCCTGTTTAAATATCACAATCAACACTACCCAGAGTGCTTGTACAATGAAGTTTCAACAATAATCAAATTCAAAAAAGATGGGAGAGAGTGCATCCCAATAGAAATAATAGAAGTTCAATCTCAATCAATTGATAAATAACCTAACCAAATACTTATTTTATTCTCAGGGATTGGTGACTTAATATGGTCAACCTAATTCAAGAGACTCTTGAATATTATGACATTTTGAAATGAATTGAAATTATGATGATGATGTGTGTAAATGTCTCTGATCCTGAGTTGATGATGGAGGAATTTGTTACTAACAATATTTTGATTTTCTTTAATAAGGTAAAATCACTCTAACTTATTAAGCTTTTATAAATTCTTTTACCCAAACACCAACATTTCAAAAGATGAAACTCATAAATCTGATATCAATGCCAAAATGACACTTCTTATTGCTATTAAAAGGTTTTTGCTTTTATTTTTAGTTTTACAATTTATTTAAAAGAAAATTCAAAAACTTGTAAAACTCAATAACTATTTCTAATTGTATGAAGAAACCTAAGTTTTTCAACTTTGCTAAGAAGGTCAGCACACAACTGGAAGCTTTATGCTATACAACCTGCTATATGCAGAAGTCAGACATTCTCTCATGGAACCATCCTCAAGCTATCACCCTGGTTAAATAAGCTCAATCTCTTATTGAACAAGACAGAATGGAGTTGGTGGACTAAAATTATAGCGGAATTTCAAAGGCATGTGGCTTAAAGATTGTTTTTTCCTTCAATTATTTATTTATTGCAATATAAATATTAATCTTACAATATTATTTCAATTGATAATTTGAAAAAATGACAAATTGTGCTATATTTTAGTTTTAAATTTCTTCTAAATATTTACATGGTAAAATTAGTGTAGCAGAAGATCAAATTTTTACCAGTCAGATATTTGTCTATATTTTTTTATAGTATGATTTTGTTTACAATAACCAGTTATATGATTTGTATATTTATATTCTCTTCAGTTATTCTAACTAACAGAACAGATAAAGGCATTGGTAATTTACCCATCATAACAAAGTACAAGAAAAATCCTACAAGATTTCACCTCCAATGACAAACAACTTACAAGGTATCATGCCAAAGAGGTATCCTTGAAGAGAATTCCAAACTTGCCAAGGTGCTAACTTACATGTCTCTAGTTGTTAATTTCTAGCTCAATAAAACAGATCTCATTATTTCTTATCTCAGCTCATGTAATAATATATAAAAGCATGTAGTTGCCATGCATTCACATTAAAAAATGGTATATTATCATCACAGTGTATAATTATAGTGTGCATGTTCAAATTGCAACAATCAGATAGAAGTTGTTATTCCCTACTCATAGATGAAGACTTAACCTAATTCTGTCCATGATTTGGGCTGCCTGCTGGAATAGAGCAAGTTGTCACCCTAAACTCAGAGGAGTAACTCCCAAATTGTTGGCAGAGACTTAAGCAGTTATTATTTCTAAATCCATAACAGTACCTAAAAGGGGTTAGTTAGATAAAAAAAGCAAACACATTTGAGTGAGACAAAGTTTATTTACATCCTCACTACAAGTGCCTCAAGTATTTATACAATTTGATCAAAATATTACCTGTATTGTTTACACTTTTCTATGAAATAAATTTCCTCACAAAATTAAAGAGCAATTACACATTTGCATAAATTTGATTGACAACAAATTTAATATTGAAAATACTACAATAGATCTAAATTGATTATGTCAAGGTGACATCACTACTAAAGTCCAGAACAAAATTAAGCTCAAATTTACAAAATTACCATTGAAATAATAAAATAAGAAAAGAGGGCCTGAGTGCCTCTACACGCCCCCCTTGCTCAACTAATTTTGAGGCAGTAGTTGGACCATTGGACCCAATAACAATTTCTGTGTTTCCTTGATCCTCTCAGCTGCCAAAACATTGTCCCAACTAGAGACTTCTGCATACTGTGGCCAATTAGTTATTTGCATTATGGCTTCACATTGTGTAACAGTTTCATCATAAAGATGGAAAAATCAGATCTCTGGCAACTGCAAACTAATGGGACAATTTCTCCTGAGGTTGTTAAGAATTTGGGTGAAGGTATCATAAAATCCCTCATAAAGATGAAGGCTCTTAAAGGCAATCATTAGCATCATTAATCCATGAGTAGATCAGTGTAGATCAAATTGGCTACAGAAATCACATTAGTATAATACATACTAATTTGGCAAAATGTATTCTCATAAATTATTGTAAAATTCTCCATTCTGAAGTGCAAACTTTCAAGAGCCTCTAGTATGTTGTTTTGGTATTCTTCATTTAGGAAAATAACTAACTGGATATTCTCAACTTTTACCAGCAAATACACAATTTTGATTTGTTCTATTATGTTGGACTGACAGACCTCATCAACTCTCATGAAATAAACAAGAATTAGACTGGAAAATCAATATTCACACATTTGAACTTTTAGATGATTTGCCAGCTGCTAATGAATTGACAAAGATTGTTAAGGTTAAATGCCTCATCAAACACTGTGTGGACCATGCTGTGCCAATACTGATGACTTAAACCCTCTCTCATCTTGGAATTATAACAAATGATCATATTTATCTTAGGCTGCCTCTCAGCATCAATGAAAAATGGTATGATATCAATGGAACAAGTTAACTTTAGAATTGTATGTGCACTAGAGCTTATTCTGGGTCTCCTCTGAAATGTTGTTTTGTACAAACCTAACTGCCTTACAGGTAGCAATGAAATACAGATGAAGTGTCTCATCACCAGCTCTTGAAATCTTCTTTCTTCATTCTTCATTCTTCCTGGATCTAATGCTAGCAGAATCAAAAGAAGATGGGCCAGGGCTTGAGGGGGTTACTGAGTCACTTTGGGGCAGGTTAATATTTACAATGTTTGTAAAATGAGCACAAGTATCACTAACAATTTAATCCTCTTGCTCACTTAAGGCAAGTTGTCACCCTACATAGTCATCAGAGGTCTGCTCACATAAGGCTAGTTGTTGCCCTACATAGTTGTGAGAACTGGATACCAGATCCTCTCCATGTCTCTCTTGTTTAGTCACTTGGTTCTTATCTGAAGGCACCAGGGATCTCTCTTTTTTAGTTCCATCTGTGCAAGGTTCATTAGGCTGCTGTCTCACTTGTCTCCAGATTGGTGGTTGGTTTTCCTGGCTTTTCATCTATTCAGGCTTGGGTGCTAAATAGAGATATGAGATTTAAATCCCACTCTTGTGGGTTGAGATAAGTTTTGTCACAGGCCATATGTTTAGGCAAAATATGTGTAGTGGCACTGTTGCTACTGTTTACTACATCACTATTAAGTTTAATTTCAGTCAGGTCATCTTCCTCACACTCAGTTGAATTATTATAAGTTTCCACAGGAAGTTCATTGGTTATGACCAAGACATCCTGTCCACAGTTTTTTTAGGAGACAGTGCTCTACTTAGTTTAAATGACTGGTAGGTCTCAATATCATTATGGGAGGGAGGTCCTCCATATCAGGTTCATTGATCACAAAGCCATTTCTTTCAGCTACAATCTGGATCACAGCACTGCAGTTTGGATTAATGTGGCCCTTCTGGCCACAGCTATAACAGCAGGTCTGTTCTTCTGAACTCTTCTTAATTGTGCAAATTTTGGCTGTTACTGAAGCCTTAGTGGTAGACTGGCTAGGCTCAGCTTCTAGTTTCATGTCACCTACATCCTTGTTGATTTGATTTGAGTTGTACATCATATAGACTATACTGATAGCCTTTTGGATGATTATGTTCAGTTTGTCTTCAGTGTCACATTTGAGCTCCAAATGCTATGGATGTTAGATGGGAATCCCTAACAAATGTAAGAGAACTAGTTGTGCTTTGAGCATTCAGGCATGAGTTTGCTGAGGTTAAATAATCTTTCAACTTGTGTTATGTAAGTGCAGACATTGTCCCCTTTCTTAAAAGAGAGCTCACAAAGCAGTTTTATATTGGTGCTTAATGTGTGGGGCATTATAATGATCTTCAAAATGTCTGATAAGTAGTTGATAATCAGTTTTAATTTCTCTCTACAACATCATGTATTGGTTGTAGGCAAGGCCTTGCAAATATATGGGAAATTGAGCAACAGCAGCATCTTGAGTGATTTTATACTGCTTCATTTTTGTTGGCTCAAAAAAACACAGCCACTCATCAAAGGAGTGCAAAATTTCATTGATTTTTCTGGTAAACGTGGGTAACACATAATGTTGGTTGAAGAGGTTAACAGTGTCACTTCCACTATGTTCAAGTTGAAGAATGGACTGAGTGAACCATGGCCAGCTAGTTGTCATGGACCCACTAGGTCACTTGGAGACTTTGGGGTAGCTGATACAGAAACAGTAGGCACAACTAAAGTGTTGATGGGTGCAGGAAGCAAAAAGGTTGTGAATGGTGAACAAGGACTGGGAGTAGCTATGATAGTTAGTGTTGACACTTGAGTTAAGGTGGATTGTGTAAATGTAGACTGCAGCTTGTGAAAGAAGTAGCTGGCATTACAAATTTAGGCATTGAAGAATTAGTAATAGGCACAGTGGAGGCACCTGGGAGGTGTGCCAAAACAAGTTGAATAACAGTATTAGAAAAACAGGTACTGAAAGTGTCAAGGGCTTTGTTAAGAATGTCATGAGTTGCATACTCTGAATTTCCAGATGGAGAAGAAGGCTGGTGAGGAGGTGTGCTCTCCTGATAAGTCCAGTTGCAGAAGTGCAGAGGGTGGAGGGGTTAGGGATACTGTCAATTAATCATTTCTCCCTCTGCAATGCTTTGGAAGTTTGTAGCCATAGCTCAGCTTGTAAGGAATCAATATATTGTTCACAATCAGCTTGCATTGAGGTTTGCTGTAAAAGAGCTTCTTTGAGCTGTCTGATCTCTGCAGCTTGGGGGTCTAAGTGCAGCAAGATAGGGTCACATATAAGAAAAGGATTGGGAGAAACATTGACTGGGTTGAATGTTCATTGAGTAACAACTAGGAGTGATTGAGTAATTTGAGAGGATGGGGACACAGAAACTAATATACCATTGGTGCAAGGGATAGCATCCTGGCAACCAATGCTTGCAAAGGGGAAACTCCATAAGAGAGTCCCATTATAAGAAAAACCTTCCATTCATTAGAAACAATAAACAACAATAAGAAAAGAATCAAGAAAAAATTCAGTAACATTCTAACAAACAAGTTGATAGTATACTCCAGAGAGTTAGTAGACAAAAACTAAACCAGTAGACAGCATGATAGGGGTTTGGTAATAAATTCAAATGCTAGAAGAAAGAAACAACAGTAAGGTAACAACAAAAACAAGCTTAAACATCATCAGAGCTTGGTGACAGCTGTAGAAAACATCCGGTTCCATTATAAAGAATTGCCTGAGCTTTTTCTGGTGTGCATGCAGGTTTCATGACTGGAGTAAATCTCCTAGAATCACTTCACCTGCAAACTGCAACAAGATTGTGTGAAGCTAAACCATGTAGCTCAACTGATGCTCCTATGGGCTCAAGATCATGTCAGGGTCACCATGTAGAATTGCAGGGGAGCTCAGCCACTCCAGTAGTACTAGGGAACTCAATGGACTTAAGCAGTTAGTATTTCTAAATCCATAACAGTACCTAAAAGGGATTAGTTAGATAAAGAAAAAAGCAAACACATTTGAGTGAGACAAAGTTTATTTGCATCCTTACTACAACTGCTCAAGTATTTATACAATACAATTGAAATATTACCGGTATTGTTTACACTTTTCTATGACATGAGTTTCCTTACAAAATTGCATAAATTCTAGGGGACAACAAATTTAATGTTGAAAATATTACAGAAGATCTAAATTGATTACATTAAGGTGATGTCACTACTAATGTCAAGATCAAAACTAAGCTTGAATTTACAAAAATACCATTGAAATAATAAAGTAAGAAAAGAGGGACCTGAGTGACTCTACAAAATGTTATATATATATATATATATATATATATATATATATATATATATATATATATAATTACTAAGATACATAAATATCTATACCTGATAAAAAATGTATTATTGCATTTTAAGATTGTTGCTAGTATTATTAATCTTAATTTAATCAGAATTAATAAAACATAATATTTGTTGAATTATTAAGGAGTTACTTACAGATTCAAATGTCCTTCTAAAATAGGAATTACAGAAAAATACTAATTTCTTCAGTTGGAAGGCCATTGCTTAAAATTTCATACATCACTTTAAAAATGATAACTTACATAAATCCATGGGGCACAAAACTGAAAAATGATATTTGAACTTTAATTGCTTATTTTGCAATAGTAGAAAATAGCCAATCAGAATTCATCATAATCTAAATTTAGTCATTAGATGGTGTACTTGTAAATTTCATTCAAAAATGATTAACTAATATTACAAGTCAAATATTCACAGATTTTTACAATTTTAAGGAAAGCAAGGCACAAAAAAAGTGCTGTTAAGAAATAAATTTTTTGTTTAATTTCAAATTCTATTAATAACAATTATCCAACCATCTAATATATACAAACAATTCCAATGTGATATTTTTAAATTTTCACATAGAAAAGTAGACTAAAATTGAATTAGAGTTATTGTGGTGACATCATTTAGCAATTTTGCTGCTTCTTCTAAGTTCACAATTCAGGTTTAATCCTTTCAAATTTGGTTTTGGCAAATAGGTAGCTTGTGTTTTCAAATTTCTTGCGGAGACAGGACTAAACTCAGATTGTCCCCAACTATTTTTCAAAAAGGTTAATAGATTAAATTCATTTGTCATAGTTTTTATTTGAAAAAATCTAATTTTACAAACAATTAATTTTTTTATCATTTTGTTTATGACATCACAATATATGTGTATATAAATTAAAAATTCTTCTTAGACATTCTATTGCTATATAGGAGATTTAAAAGCAATTTTTATAGTGAAAGTGGTTGATATAAAGTTTTGTTGATGTAAATTCTGGTTGATGTAACTGCAGTCACTGTAAATTCTTTAGTATAGGCAAATTTGGTCACTGTAATTTCCATATGGTGATTATTTTTATAAAAATTTTTAGTTAATTTCCACTTTGGTGCAATAAACATATTTTATTGAAAGCAGTTATTTACTTAAACACTTGATTTATTAATATACAGGTGGATGCTTAGTACAACGGGAAAAAGAACAGAGCAACAAAAATGATATGTGGAGCATTGAATATCATAAAATTTCAATGCAAGTGTATTCTCATGCATAAAATGTGAATTCCTAAGTCATATTCTATGTGTCACATAATTATTTTATACAATATGCAAAGATTAGTATAATTTTACTTCATTTTGAAAAAAATGAATGATAGATTTTTTAAATTCTAAACTTATTTTTTTAAATCCTGCACTTTTAGAAATATGATGATGTTTTATAAACTTTTAAAAAACTTTGAATTTTTATGGTAAATACATGTGGCCATAATTTCATTGTTACCACTTGGCTTTTGCAAGGAATATGGACTTCATTCAATACCAAAAAATTATTCCTTTTTGAAAATTGGAATTGCTACTCTTAAAATTTAGTAATAGCTGCAGCCCATTTTCTAAATTTCCTTAGAAATTTTTAGCTGACTTTAAAAAGGCAAAGCAGTGGAAGCAAAATAAATATGCTAGGTTTGGAGAATTGAGGTTGTGTGACATTTTGTATAATTAATAAATTGACCAACGTATATTTTAGTGAGATTGTTTTCAATTAATATTTTAGACGAAATTTTTACTGCATATTCTGGTTTTGTTATTGGACAACTCGTTATAACATTACATGAATTTCAAATGTGCAATTAATTATAACGATTTAACTCAATATGTTAGTGAATAAAACTCGAATCGCCATTGCCAATATTTTTTCAAATGTATGAAACATTTTTGATTCAGGAAGTTAAAATCATGAAAATTCANTATATATATATATATATATGTACTTATAAGAGGTGCTTTGTTATTTACAGAGGTGCTTTGTTAAGTTTACAAATTATAGAGGATATAATTATAGGGATCTTATAAAAAAATTTTTAAAAATTTTTTAAAGAATATTTACATGATTTACAGATAAAATTAATATAGTATTTAACTTTTGACATATTTATGTCATTATTTGTTAAACATTTTTATAGAAATAACTAAAAACATTAATTAAATAATAGCTCATTTGTAGATTTTGGATGTTAGCTCTCCTTGGCTTCCATGAAAATTAAGTAACCACAATTAAGCAGCATATGCTTCATCATTAGAGTTGCCAGGTTACTACTTACTAGTATATATACTGACTAGTAAATTCCTAGTATTGCTATTAGAACTAATTTGAGGTTAGCTCTTCAGGTTGCTGGGATTAGTAATAACTAGTGTGGTTAAAATCAGAGATGTCGAATCGAATAAAGAATATCGAATAATTCGGTCGAATAATCGAATATTTCGCTATTTCTCTCGAATAGGAATAGATTGATTTACTCGAATACAAATTCGAATAATAAGGTTCGAATAGCACTATTCGATTATTCGATTTTTGCAAAACATGATTGGAATTGTACATAATGTATGATAAATAGCTAAGAAAGAAAAAATCGTTCTAAAGGGTAGGTCTAAAATACGAAAGGTAAATTTGTAAACAAAAATAAGAAAGGCAGATGTGACATGTTAGAAATAAGCATGTCAATATATAATTTCATCTGAATCTGAACTGGCAATGGCAACTACCTTACTAGCTAACTTGAGTGTCAATTTATGTGTAAGTTATGTTTAATATTAACCATTTTAATCATCTATAACTTATTT
>CABFPE010000125.1:643231-655635 GCA_900660155.1 Hofstenia miamia | reverse complement strand
AATTTCCATGTCGATTTACATACAGCAGATTTTAGTTAAATAGAAAATAAATTAAGTTTAGTTTGATTTCGCATATTCTAATTTTTCCTGTTAATATTTGAATAAATATTCAATAATAAAGTCAAAATACTTACCTTTTAATGTTGAGATGTACATAAGCCTAAGTATTCATCAATGAAGAACCATTACAAAGTTCTTCAAAGATAGACACTAGGATGGATATATGAAATATATATCTTGCAAGTAAGAATAATCTTGAACAAACTAGAAATCGCAAGGTCTAAAGTAAATGAAAAAATCGCACACGGAAGCATTAAGCGATGTCGCCGTTTGAAAAATTACTGTAATTTCTAAATCAAAATGGTAAGATAACCTCGCCGAGTAGAAACATTTCATGTGTGAGGGAATTCACCTACACCCTTCAAAAATATTTCTTCATTCTCGATCTCATCTTGAAAACTTGATACCTATTCAAATTTCCACTTATTAAAACTTCAAGGAAAATTCGAATAATCGAATTCGAATACGAATACTGAAAGAAATTCGAATACGAATTCGAATATTAACTTTTCGAATAATTGAATAACGAATATCACTTTTTCGAATATTCAACATCTCTGGTTAAAATTAAATAAAGTCAACCTATAGATTACTTTGGAAAATGCCTGAAACATGGAAATAGAGGGTTCTTTTAAAAAGCCAAAACTCAATAAAAAATGTTTAGTCAACTAAAAGTAAACTTTTGCTGAATTTCTGTCAACACAATACATGATCATTTACAGTCACTCATAGTTGCATGACTCTTCTAAGCCAATCAAATTGCATGAGAGTACACATACAAAGAAAAAACATTGCTTTATTGCTTTCTGATGCTGCTTCATACATGAAGTGTGTGATTGGAACTCTGAAACAACTTTATCTGCACCTATTCCACATTATGTGCTTCTCATATTTAGTTCACAACACTACATTAAAGATAAAAAACCACTATCCAGAAGTTGACAATTAAAGCAGCATGAATAAGTTTATTAACAATCCCTTTGGTGTAAAAACTATATAATGTCAAGGTTAAATAAATCAGATGCCAGGCATATCATTGAGATGGATTGTGATTAGATTTCTTCCTCCCTATATGTAGAGCTTCAGTTGTGCCAACTGAGTTTCAGATCTGCCAAATGAAGTTTTTCAATGCTGAAGAACTTATTGTGAAAAAATCCGCATTTTCTTGAGGCCGATATTGGTAAATACATGCATTTAGATTATAATCTAACATCTGAATAAATGTTTTTGATGCTGATTTTTTGGTCAACTTTTGGGCTTGTTGAAATATTTTAGGTCAACAAAAAAATCCCCCTATTATCATATCATACTACTTCTTCACTCTTGCAGGCATACAATGGGCAAATTACCCAATAATTATGGGATATGTAGGACATCAGAGTATATTATTGGGTTGTTGTGGCTACTAGTAGGTTATTCATGAGTTAAAAGTAAGCTACTAGTAACCACTTTCTAGGTTACCACAATTTGCCAACCCTATTCATCATGGTTAAAATTTAGGGTTGAGAGGTGCTTTGTTGAGAAAATATATTTATAAGAAGCACTATGTAGCATCCCATATAGAAATCCATATAATTGATATAATAATATAATTGATCATAAGTAATATATATGGAATTCATTAAAATGTATGGTATTAATATTGTCTCAACTTAATTTATTCTAATAATAAAATGGCACAACTTGCAATTTCACAATTGACTTTGACTAGTATGACATATTCCCCTTTTTTCAAATTTATACAGCATAGTTATATTAATTTACTTTTTGTTGTCAGCCTCACACTCAGAAATTTTTTGGGAACAATTCTATATATATATATATATATATATATATATATATATATATATATATATATATATATATATATATATATATAATTACTAAGATACATAAATATCTATACCTGATAAAAAATGTATTATTGCATTTTAAGATTGTTGCTAGTATTATTAATCTTAATTTAATCAGAATTAATAAAACATAATATTTGTTGAATTATTAAGGAGTTACTTACAGATTCAAATGTCCTTCTAAAATAGGAATTACAGAAAAATACTAATTTCTTCAGTTGGAAGGCCATTGCTTAAAATTTCATACATCACTTTAAAAATGATAACTTACATAAATCCATGGGGCACAAAACTGAAAAATGATATTTGAACTTTAATTGCTTATTTTGCAATAGTAGAAAATAGCCAATCAGAATTCATCATAATCTAAATTTAGTCATTAGATGGTGTACTTGTAAATTTCATTCAAAAATGATTAACTAATATTACAAGTCAAATATTCACAGATTTTTACAATTTTAAGGAAAGCAAGGCACAAAAAAAGTGCTGTTAAGAAATAAATTTTTTGTTTAATTTCAAATTCTATTAATAACAATTATCCAACCATCTAATATATACAAACAATTCCAATGTGATATTTTTAAATTTTCACATAGAAAAGTAGACTAAAATTGAATTAGAGTTATTGTGGTGACATCATTTAGCAATTTTGCTGCTTCTTCTAAGTTCACAATTCAGGTTTAATCCTTTCAAATTTGGTTTTGGCAAATAGGTAGCTTGTGTTTTCAAATTTCTTGCGGAGACAGGACTAAACTCAGATTGTCCCCAACTATTTTTCAAAAAGGTTAATAGATTAAATTCATTTGTCATAGTTTTTATTTGAAAAAATCTAATTTTACAAACAATTAATTTTTTTATCATTTTGTTTATGACATCACAATATATGTGTATATAAATTAAAAATTCTTCTTAGACATTCTATTGCTATATAGGAGATTTAAAAGCAATTTTTATAGTGAAAGTGGTTGATATAAAGTTTTGTTGATGTAAATTCTGGTTGATGTAACTGCAGTCACTGTAAATTCTTTAGTATAGGCAAATTTGGTCACTGTAATTTCCATATGGTGATTATTTTTATAAAAATTTTTAGTTAATTTCCACTTTGGTGCAATAAACATATTTTATTGAAAGCAGTTATTTACTTAAACACTTGATTTATTAATATACAGGTGGATGCTTAGTACAATGGGAAAAAGAACAGAGCAACAAAAATGATATGTGGAGCATTGAATATCATAAAATTTCAATGCAAGTGTATTCTCATGCATAAAATGTGAATTCCTAAGTCACATTCTATGTGTCACATAATTATTTTATACAATATGCAAAGATAAGTATAATTTTACTTCATTTTGAAAAAAATGAATGATAGATTTTTTAAATTCTAAACTTATTTTTTTAAATCCTGCACTTTCAGAAATATGATGATGTTTTATAAACTTTTAAAAAACTTTGAATTTTTATGGTAAATACATGTGGCCATAATTTCATTGTTACCACTTGGCTTTTGCAAGGAATATGGACTTCATTCAATACCAAAAAATTATTCCTTTTTGAAAATTGGAATTGCTACTCTTAAAATTTAGTAATAGCTGCAGCCCATTTTCTAAATTTCCTTAGAAATTTTTAGCTGACTTTAAAAAGGCAAAGCAGTGGAAGCAAAATAAATATGCTAGGTTTGGAGAATTGAGGTTGTGTGACATTTTGTATAATTAATAAATTGACCAACGTATATTTTAGTGAGATTGTTTTCAATTAATATTTTAGACGAAATTTTTACTGCATATTCTGGTTTTGTTATTGGACAACTCGTTATAACATTACATGAATTTCAAATGTGCAATTAATTATAACGATTTAACTCAATATGTTAGTGAATAAAACTCGAATCGCCATTGCCAATATTTTTTCAAATGTATGAAACATTTTTGATTCAGGAAGTTAAAATCATGAAAATTCAAACAAATCTGTTTACATCATTGCTTGCCCATCAGCAAATTATTAACGTAATATTGTAATATTATGGCGTATTTGTAAGATTTTCTAAGGAAGTACTTGTACTTACTATTTTTGTGAAAAACTAAAACAATAGCCTTAACCGTCTGAATTGGTATCTCAATATTCAGTTTTAGCGGTTAGAGTATGCATTATAATTAAACATTGTTTGAAAAAAAATAAAATTGAAGCTTGATGCAATGTGTTAATCTCCAAGGTTAAAATAACTTTTGGAGGCGTAGGTGCAGAATACAGCCAGCGAAATCATGCGGAAGAAATAAATGCTGCTGTTTAAGAAATTTTTATTGCTCACACCAATGCAAACAAACGAACTAATATATGACTAATACACTCCTCTTATATACTGGAAAAAGGGAGTAGCGCAGCATGTGCTGTAGGCTGGAATATATAAGATGAGTGAAGGTAGTAATATAAAATGAATAAATTAACAAAATTAATTAAATTCTAACTAATTGGCAAATTAAAAACTTAAAATTTTGGAAGAATTTAAAATTAATAGAGGTAATGAAATAGAAAAATTTGTTGGAGTCTTAAAGTCTACTAAACCGAGTGAAAATAAGGAGGCATCCGTATAACATACATGAGCATTGCGTAGATTGACGGCAGAACCCCAATGAATTTGGAATGAAGCAGTCCGAACAAGAAAAGAAGTTAATAATTGTGCTACTGTGTAATCCGGATGTTCCACTTTATACAATGGTCGCATAACATTGGACGGTGCTTAAACGGTGCTTAATATCGATTTCTGCAAGTAGATTGATTGGTAATAGAAAAATGATAACCGAGATAATCCATATCATGTAATCCATGAGAAGACTGTACTGAACCATACGATATTCCAATTTCCTTAAGGTCGTTTATCGAATGTGTAACAAGATTAACAGCATTATAAGGTATTCAAATAAAAAGGTTATCTATATGTGACCATGAAATGTATCCTAATTGTCTAAAGGGAAATAATAAAGCATTAGAGAAAAATTGACAGGCCGCCACTGATTAAGAAAGCCGCAAAGATGCCCGGCGAAATTGAAAACGATGACCTCTGTGATAGTTAGTTTTATAAGTGTCTGTAGTATTTAATAACAAATGATAAAAAGCAGATTTCAAATGTAAAAGAATATAATCCAGTATAGTTAAAAAAACTAAATACATTACATTAAGTATACTTGGTATAAGTAGGTTGTACTACATATGACAATGTGCTGAAACATTGAATAAAATATAGAAAACGATATTCTTGTTATGATTCTAAGATCAAACTAGCATTACTAAGGTTCAGATCTATATTCTTAACTATTGTCAATGTTCTTAAGAATTCTTAAAGTAAATTAATATCCATAATGGAGAGATTTTAACGTTTGTTTTACATTTTAGTTGTAGTTGCTTAGATATATAATACTAATTTTTAGGTAAATTTGTAAACATGTTTATAAAATTTTAATAACATTTTGATTATTAGTTTGTAAAAATGTTACATTTTTTGAAGCAAGTTTATCCTTTTAAAGTTGGATTTGTCGGAAACATTTTATAAGTTTTGAGTTACAAATTTATAAATTTCGTTAATATACTTTTATATTTAAAAATTGATTATAAATTTTTAAAAGTTATTTTTCATAAATATTTACCGCAGGCTACAAATTTTATTAATTATGCTAAGCTATCAATGTTTTTTAAACTTCTTATGTATTTTATTGTATTTCTTATCGTTGTTACCCATTACTACTACTGTTAGCCTTTATTAAACTGTAAAGAATAACAACAATGTAACAAATAATTAATATGTACAAACGTTAAATGATTTTAATGTAGTCACTGCATAGACATAAAAGGAACCCTCTAAATCCATTGCTTTCATACGAATTTTTCAGGAAATCATATAGACTATCATATACTTTTTTACTAATTCTTGGATTTTCAAAGAACTCAAAGTTGTACTTCAGAATTAGATGTTAGCAATGCGGCTAATTCTATTAAAGTTCCAATCTTCTTCGTTTTCTTTATAACAAATAGTAAATTTTTTAGATTTTCGACTGTTTTTAAATTTAAATTAAACAAAATCTAAAATGTCAAATAATATTTACCGTTGATTGCATCGATTAATTGATTAACATGCATTCATTGACGGTATAATGAAACTGGTAAGAGTTTGTAGTAAATAATGCATTTTCGTATGCCAAATTACTAATCCATCATAAACATTTTTTTGAAATCTTTTAAGTTTATCTATATCTGTAGATGATGGTAAATTTCTTCTTAATTCTAATGACACATTCGATTTTTTTTCTTTCAGAAATGTGATAAAACCAAGATAAGTGTTTCGAATTATCAATGTGAAGGTCTTCAATTTCTATTTTATGTGTTATGTACGAAGAATTGATGCTCATTAATTGAAATTCGTTGAAGTTAAATTTTTAGCCCATTTTATAATTCGTTCAATATCATTTATTAAATCTTGAAAATTACTGTTTTAAATCTTTACATCGTCAGCAAAAAATATAACAAACTCATTGACAACTATTAGATAAATCATTTATGAAAGCTAAAAAGTGCTGGAGTTAAAATAGATCCTTGTGGGACGCCACTGGTAATAATACAGCTGTTTGAATGGTATTTAGACGATTTTTCAGGTACGATGTCAATAATTTTAAAAAATTTGTTTACTTTTTACACGTGGCACAATTCTGCACCTTCCCCCTTTAGCATAATTAGTTTAATGTCTTATATTTTATGTCAAAAGTGCCGACTATTTGGATTTTGATTCATTCGCAATATACAATAAAGTTATAGACCTAAAGATCAATTTAGCCTTTTTTCTATTGTTAGTATAGGCTTTTCAATAATCAAGATAGTAAAAGGTAGTAAAGTAAAATCCACAAATAGTGCACATCGATAAATATATCTCAACATAACTTGAAATACATGAAAATAACAATTAATGATGATTGAATAAGTTCTACAGGTTAATTCCAAACAGAGTTTTGTACTAGAACANAAAACAAAGTACAATAAACAATAAGAGACTTTTGTTTCTGAACAGCATCCTGGCAAAAGTTCTCTTCCTAAAACAGATGATTTTAGTGTAAGCCAAAATAGAATGTACGTCAAAAAGCATACGTTTGCTATTCTTAGTTATTGAAGCGGTTTCTATTATATTAATATATGCGTTTTTTAGTAATCTAAGAATGCATTCGCAAAAATTTTTTAGGGATTACAATTTTTCCAAAACTTAAACGTTAATTTCCATGTAATTGTAAATTCAACAAAACTAATCTATTGTATAGCTATTACCCTACATCTATATTTGCATTTATGTGCTGTCGACAGAAAGATATTACAACAAGAATCGTAACGTATATTTTGATGTTAATTTTTCATACATCATGCCATTTTGCGTTTATCGTAACAACAGCGCTCAGTTATCCCCTGGCGACAATGCGCCGAATTAAACCAACACGTTAATTTTAACGTGTAAAAACTATTTTAGCTCACGTTAACTTTTCTCAACCTGAATGCGTTAGCTTAAGCTAATCATTTCTAAGGATCAAAAACCTATTAGCAACTTGTATATATGCCGTAAAACAACTATAAAAAATGAATTGAAGTGTACAATCCTCGCCTTTTTTGAGCTTTACAGTCTTTGTGTGCCATTAATGGCCTACGAAATATAAACATTGTGACAATTGTATTCTATTACCATGTCATTTTGACCTAACACCATAATCATGGGTGCGTCAATATATATATATTGACGCACCCATGATTATGGTGTTAGGTCAAAATGACATGGTAATAGAATACAATTGTCACAATGTTTATATTTCGTAGGCCATTAATGGCACACAAAGACTGTAAAGCTCAAAAAAGGCGAGGATTGTACACTTCAATTCATTTTTTATAGTTGTTTTACGGCATATATACAAGTTGCTAATAGGTTTTTGATCCTTAGAATTGATTAGCTTAAGCTAACGCATTCAGGTTGAGAAAAGTTAACGTGAGCTAAAATAGTTTTTACACGTTAAAATTAACGTGTTGGTTTAATTCGGCGCATTGTCGCCAGGGGATAACTGAGCGCTGTTGTTACGATAAACGCAAAATGGCATGATGTATGAAAAATTAACATCAAAATATACGTTACGATTCTTGTTGTAATATCTTTCTGTCGACAGCACATAAATGCAAATATAGATGTAGGGTAATAGCTATACAATAGATTAGTTTTGTTGAATTTACAATTACATGGAAATTAACGTTTAAGTTTTGGAAAAATTGTAATCCCTAAAAAATTTTTGCGAATGCATTCTTAGATTACTAAAAAACGCATATATTAATATAATAGAAACCGCTTCAATAACTAAGAATAGCAAACGTATGCTTTTTGACGTACATTCTATTTTGGCTTACACTAAAATCATCTGTTTTAGGAAGAGAACTTTTGCCAGGATGCTGTTCAGAAACAAAAGTCTCTTATTGTTTATTGTACTTTGTTTTATGATGTAAATTTGATTTGTAGTACTTAAATAAATACAAAACTTCATTAATTCATATAATACAAAGCATTTTCAGGATTTAATATATTACAATTTTAGCAGTAAAAATGGCAACTTCTATTGCAGAACAAGAAATATTAGAAGGTAATCTTTCTGAGCCTGAAGATTGCTCTAATAAACTGGCGGATTTGCTGTCGTCTGCGGCGAATCACCGAGATTCAACAAAATTAAGAAAGTTAGAAGAAGCGCAATCAATATTAATGAAGTGCGATTCCATAGTTTTGGACAACTTTCTAGATGAAATTCTTGCTTTTAAATCTGATCGATCTCCCGAAATTCGTAAGTTTATGATATCTTTTATGCAGGAGGCCTCTTCAATTGATAGAACTTTATTAAAAGCTTTTTTACCGTGTTTGGCTTTGTTTTTAAACGACAGTGATAGTGGTGTGATTAAACGAGCTATTCTTTGCCATGGACATTTTTATCGTCTTTGTTTAAGCTGGATTTGTAAAATGAAAGTAGTTGAAGAGAATGTACAGATAATTTGGAATACTGTAGTTACAATGAAAGATAAAATTTTTCGGATGCTGGAGAGTCCAAATCAAGGTATTCGTACTCATGTAATTAAATTTATGGAAAATGTTGCCATTGCACTTGCGCCAAAAACAACAGAAAGTGAATGTTCTCCCAGAGGAACTATAGAAATATCACTTGAGCTAATTCCTGAAAATCATAGCTATTTACGTTTTAATGATTTGAAATTAGAGGGTAGCAAAATTATTCAAGTGTTTTTGACGTTGGTATCATCTCCGCAGGTTAGTAGTTCTAATTTGATGGTTGCTTTGGCCTGCTTAACAGCAATAGCTCTACAGAGGCCTATTTATATGAAACCAGTCATTCAAGCGTTTGAATCTGTCCATGCAAATCTACCACCTACATTAGCAATGTCCCAAGTTAGCTCCGTTCGTAAACACTTGCGTTTACAATTAAGCGTTTTAGCCAATCACATTGTTGCAGCAGAATTTGTTGGTGAAATTACCTCTTTGCTTACAGATTTAGGGGCCACCCAAGTAGAAATTCACAAAATTTTACCAAAAAATATAAAAGAAGCTGCTCAAAAAATTAAACGTCAAAAGGAAGATCAAGATATATTTAAACCAGTCGTTAAAAAAACCAGAATTGAAGATGAATTTATTAATGTCGATCAGAATAAAAGAGCGGCTGCAATTAAAATAACCACAGAGTACTTAGCTTCTCGGTTAGAGCCTGAAAATGTTACTAGATTAGTTCTTAGTAGTATGAATAACTTACCCGATTTGATGCCTGCTCACTTTCAGTCTTCATACACACCTATTGAAAGTGCCGGTACTCGTCCACAAATTGAGCACTTGGCTAGATTAATGGCCACTCAAATGACTGCAGTTAATGTTGGAATTGGTGTAGAGACTATTGCAAAAGAAGAGCAAATGCGCTTGGAAAAAGAACGTTCCGCTGTAAAGGTTGCTGTTGAAGAAGCAGCTTTAGATCAAAATCAGTTGCCTCCTGTCAACGAAGCCGTGGTTTCCTCAAATTTGGTAGATACTTTGACTTTAGAATCTAAGAAAACCTTATTTTCGGAGGATATTCAAACATCGTTTGGTCATGGTGGGGAATTTATGCGTAGAAAACTTACCAACTTTGATTTACGTCAGCCGCCGTCAAGACCTAGCAGCGAAAAACTTGATGATCTTGCAAGAGGTTGTTTTAAAAGAATATTGCTGGCTGATAAAAAAGCTGCATTTGGAGGAATTGAGAACGAACGCGTTAAGGTTATCTCATATTTAGCCTCTAAATATGGAGGTAGTTATCATGGTGATCTTCAGGCATATATTCTTGATAACATTCATGAACGAATTAACATTGTGTTCTCTTGGCTCTATAAGGAGTACGTAAAAGTTCAATGTTATCCAGTAAATTCACCTCAAAGACGTGAACATATGAAAGACTATGATAGAGTTTTATTAGTTATTTTGACGCAATTATTAGAAAATGCTGGAACCGATGAAAATTTGTTAGTACGCATATTTCTTGAGGCTCCTATGCTTACAGACGCTTCATTTCTTGCGCTGTCTCGTTTTTGTACAAAACGTGGTTCTTTTGAACTTTGCATTTCTACATTATTTGAAGTTATAAATAAACGCCCTTCACATCAAGACACAGCCTTAAATTATTTATTGTTGTTAACTACTCTTGATAAACATGAGGCTCGTTCGCAAGCATTAAAGTTTATCATACAAATGTATAGCAAAGATCGCTTTCGCAAAGAGATTGAAACCTTTGCAACAGAGAAGCTTTCTTATGTTATTCAGCCATATCCTATGCCTGATATTCTAACTAAACAAGGACAAACATATCATTTTTGGACTGATGATGCAATAAAANTATATATATATATATTGATACTATTGTGCTCAGATTTATGCTATGCGACCGGTTTCGATTTAAAATCATCGTCAATACAAATTCTGTGGTAATATAATTTATAATTTACAATTCACTACATTTAATTTTGTTAAATATGCATACACTAAAAGATATTCAATATGTTGGTCGTTATTTGTTTATTCATTAGTCTTTGTTTGAGTTTTTAATAACTACTACTATGTCTGGCCTCCATGCTTCTANATTTTGACGCAATTATTAGAAAATGCTGGAACCGATGAAAATTTGTTAGTACGCATATTTCTTGAGGCTCCTATGCTTACAGACGCTTCATTTCTTGCGCTGTCTCGTTTTTGTACAAAACGTGGTTCTTTTGAACTTTGCATTTCTACATTATTTGAAGTTATAAATAAACGCCCTTCACATCAAGACACAGCCTTAAATTATTTATTGTTGTTAACTACTCTTGATAAACATGAGGCTCGTTCGCAAGCATTAAAGTTTATCATACAAATGTATAGCAAAGATCGCTTTCGCAAAGAGATTGAAACCTTTGCAACAGAGAAGCTTTCTTATGTTATTCAGCCATATCCTATGCCTGATATTCTAACTAAACAAGGACAAACATATCATTTTTGGACTGATGATGCAATAAAACAATGTTTGTTTTTATATTTAGGATTGCTACCATTGAAAAATGAGCTCATTTTTGAACTTGGAAATGTATATTGTCAGTGTGAATCGGACGTAAAACGAACTATACTGCGTGCCATTGAGGCGCCTGTTAAAATAATGGGAATGCAATCTACTGCTTTAATGAATTTTTTAGAAAATTGTGATCGAGGATCTGAAACGTTAATTACACGTATGCTTCATATATTGACAGCTCAAAAAGCACCAACAAAAGAATTGGTTGGACGAGTTCGAGATTTATATAATAAACGGGTTTCAGACATAAGATTTCTTATTCCTGTTATACAAGGTTTGGATAAATCTGAGATAATTAAAGCTCTTCCAAAATTTTTAAAACTGAGCAACGATATCATTAAAGAAGTTTTAAAACGCATATTAATAAATATTGATGGTGCACCAAAATTTACTCCATCAGAATTGCTAGTCGCATTACATCAGATTGATTCATCCAGCGACCTTAAAAATGCTATGAAAGCCATTTCCCTTTGTTTCAATGAAAGTCACGTTTTTACAGAACAGGTATTGGCTATAACACTAAACAACTTGCTCGAAGTTACACCTATACCAACGCTGTTAATGAGAACGGTAATTCAAAGTTTACAACGATTTCCAAAAATGAAGAAATTTGTTTTGCATACTGTTTTGCAAAGACTTATCGTTAAAAAGGTAATTATATTATACTTCTTTGTATATGTATAACAAGTTTATATCTTACACATTTCTAAGGATGGTAATATTTCATGATTAGTAGTGAAAATGAACAGTTTAATTTGCGATATAATATTTTCAGGATTTTTAATTGCTTGAGTTTAACTACATCAACATCTATAAGTAGAATTTTTTAAATTTGATTGATTTCTCTGTATATATATAT
>CABFPE010000125.1:618977-632570 GCA_900660155.1 Hofstenia miamia | reverse complement strand
ATGTTGCTTGTGTGTCAAAGTGGCTTTTGACCTGTGGCATGGAGCTCCATCATCTTGGAACATGTAATCCCCATTTGGGTACCATTCTACAGCCGATCGAATCATGCGTTCTTGCAAAATATGTTTGTACAGGGCAGAATTAAAGCGTGCTCCTTTTTCTAGGATGAAAAGTCGTCCTACACCATGATAGGACATGCAGGACCAGACCATGACAGATTCAGGAAATTTAACCGTTGCTTGTAAACACTCTGGTTTAAAGCGTTCTCCACTCCGGCGACGCACCTGACCTCTTACATTGAATGACTGAAAGTTAGATTCGTCAGAAAATATAACCTTGCGCCATTGTTCCGTAGTAAGGTTTTTGAATTCATGGCACCATCGTAAACGACGTTGACGTTGTGTAAAGTTGACGAATGGTTTCTTGGCTGGTCTACATGATTTAAGTCCCTCAGAGAGCAATCTACGACGGATAGTTCTTTCACTGACTACACAACCAGTTGATTGCCTTAAATCGTAGGCTAATTCCTTTGAGGAGGCACGTCTGTTGTTAAGACATTTGCGTACTAAAATTCGATCTTCACGATGCGATGTAACACGAGGGCGACCTGATCTTTTCTTGGTTTGTGAAGTGTGTTCAGTATTGAACCTCTTAATTATTGCACCTACTGCACTCTTGCTTGCGTAACCTCTATCAGCTATCTCACGAATTGACAGACCTTCCTTGTACAGTGCAATAATTACAGCGCGATTAGATGGTGATATTTGCTTTGCTTTACCCATTGTTCTACGCTAAATGAATGACTAATGTGTACATATGTAGATAGCTTTATTTATACGTACACTTAACTGGTTTTGATACTGGTTTTAACTGGTTTTGATAGACTTTACGTTTTGACAGACTTTGCCTCAAAATAAGCTTGTTAATTTTAAATAGTCACTTTTTCATGTATTTTTTGTTACTGTCCTTAAACTTTTGGCCATATCTGTATATATATATATATATATATATATACACTTATATGAAGCGCTCTCCACAAAAAAACTTTTCTGGAAAAGCTTTTTTAGGCTATTTTCAATGAAAACATAACCCATTTTACTGTAATTTAGTGCTAACAATGAAAAATTGGTTTTCTGACATAAGGTATTTGTGATTCGTTTGTCAACATTTTAAAAGCGAAAGTATCATAAAAATGCATAGTTTACTTAATAATTAGCAATTATAGCGACATTCAAGTTTTTGTTTTATAATAACATCAAATAAATTTTAATTTTAGAACAAATTCTAAAGATATGGTGGATACAAATCGTTTTTTAGTTATTTCAAATGAATTTATATATATATATATATATACATTTTCGGTTAAAAAATTTACGTCTTTGATGTACACTTAATTTGTCTTTGCTTTTCTTAATTTTTACTAGATTTTATTCTAAAATTATGCAATTTTTTCAGATATTTGTTAAATTCTTAATCGTTTTCAAATTTGATAGGGAGCTTCTCTTAACATAGAACATTAAATACTCGCGCTGGATACTGTGGGGTTTGTACTCAACGCATTTTTGCCATAGTATCCAAATCCTCTGTAGTTCAAGGACAATGCTTTTGACCAATCTAATTACATACCTGATAGAAGCTTCCCTGGTGGGTGATCGGACCATTCCGTTTTTTTCATGAAAAACATCTACTGCACATATACGTGCGTTAGCAGGCGCGTACCTAGAGGGGGTCGTTGGGTGCGAACGACCCCCCCTTTTTAGATGACCTGCCCTTTTTGGAATTAAAGTTACACCCCTAATAAATGGTTGAACATTGACTCATCGTAAATATAAACTATCAGTATGAAAACGTTGTAAAAAAAGAATAGAAGTGCCCTTTTCAGAAAAATCCGACCCCCTCTTATAAATTGCTAGGTACGCGCCTGGTTAGATACATGTTTAGCAAGCATAATGCCTGTAGTTTGAGAACGAGTAACGCTAGAAGCTTGAAACTTTGTGGATTTTAGCGAAAAGAAGGTCACTAATGTCTTTTCAAATTTCAATTAAATCGGATAAAAAGCTTTTGCGTACTTAAAGTCACACGATTGGCAAATACCCTAATATTCACTAGGCGAAATTTGGCACGTATTTTGCATAATATATCTTAGACTATTAGAGCCAGAGGCTGAAATTTTGAATATACATTTATTAATATGCAACATTTCAAATAAATTGGTTTTAAACTTTTTCTGTAATTAATGATAAGGAATTCGTATTTTCTATTAACACAAATTCGTACATGTGGTATGCAACAACTCAAGAACGGAGAAATATATATGCCTAAAATTTTGCACATAAAAGTCGACGGCCTATTTCTATTAATATGCAAATCAAATTTTCAAAAATATTGGTTAGATACTTTTTGCGTAATAAATTTCATTATAGTAAATTATTGTTTAAGAATGTATCCAGTGCATGTAGATAAACTAGAAATTGTATCCAGCGCATGTAGATGTTTTGCATCTATCCAGCGGGAGTATGTTTGAAACTTGGTGTATCCAGCGCGAGTATATATGTATATATCAGGGGCGGCGGATATTGAAAATTTATCAAGATTTGCTGGATATGCTAAAACATGAAGTAGCGAAAATTTTTATTAATAATGAGTGACGCATTGCTTATTTTGGTAATCATTAAGGTTTATTTTCATTGCTTATTCATATTGTTTTTTGTCATTCATTTTTATATTTTTGTTTGAATTTCATAGTTCCGCAGTTTCTTAATTCAAACTTTGCAAGTTTGACATGTGAAATTGCGTTAGCAACCAGTGGTTTAAAACATCAGTAGCCATTATATCAGTGGCTTAAATAACATGAAATAATAATCACCTCATGCCATTTAAGTTTTGAGNATATATATATATATATATATATATATGTATATCGTGATATTGCATATTGTTAGCATATATTTTGCTGACGTTAGCAGTTGCAATGTCAGCAAAATGTCATTTCTTATAAAATTACACAGATAAAATCTGTTTGCTTACCTGTCATGTAAATTGTACTGCACAATACCTTTATTCCCTCTATACTACCCAAATTGTAACAAAAATGCATTATGGAAAATAAAACGAGCTAAATATGAAACAAAAAATCAGTATAAAAATGTTAGTACTACCTTCTGACAAAAAAGAGATTGACACAATTTTCTCAGGAAATCGAAAAGAATTAAATTTCATATCATGAAAATTTACCGTGAGCCTTCAGCTAATCACAATTTTGATTTTTTGTAAATAAATAGGGTTTACTCTTCGGCGAAGGCCGAATTTCAGTTGAGTGGGTTGCGTCTCTCCCGCTTTGGCTAATCAAGGCTACTGACGGTGGTAACTTTGAGAGCGCCTGCTGGCTGCTATAAAGATCCGTTACCCTTTAGGACGATTTGGGCATAGTCTTTACGGTTACCTGAAAGAGTGTAACTTCTTTGCCATTCTGTATATAATGCTTTTATTTTAATCAATAATTTCATTTGTACATATCTTGCAATTGCATGTAGAAGTTATATATTCTAATATTCATTAATTTTTTCTAATATAGACTCAATTTAATTTCGTTGGTTAAACGTCATTTTGAAAAGCATTTTCATTGAATTTTCCATGCGAAATAAGGTCATGAAGGTGAACTCACAGTGCACGACTTAATTAACTTTTTTGATCGTATGATTGTGGATTTTGAAAAAAGTTAGATAAATTCGTAAAAAAATGACTATTATATTAATATTATGCTGTGATAAGTTTGAAAGCCCGGTTTTATTTTCCAGTTATTCGCGTTTCATTTAATTTTTCAACAAATTCATGTATAATCAAAACCTTCATACCTATCTCTGTTGAATTGAGAATTGCAATGCGCAACTGATTTTCATAAGGATTCTTCGAACATTTCGATAAATTTATCTTTATTCAGTCAATGAAAAAAATAAGGATGTTTGTTTAGGTTTGGAAGCAACCAAGAGTTTGGGAAGGCTTCATACGTTGTTGTAACAATACAATGTTTGAATCGTTTAATGTGTTAATTCAGTTGCCTGCAGCTCAATTAGTTAATGTTTGTGAAACACATTCAGAGTTAAGAATAGGATTACGCCTTCATTTGGATACACTTAGTCCAAATGAACGTAACCAACTACCAGCATCAGTAGTTAATGCACTTACAGCAGATTATTCCAGTCGATCGGCATCTGTTCGGCGCTCGATGTCGGTTCGTAGATCGACAAGACGCTCTACTTCAGTAAGACGTTCACATTCCAAAAGATCTTCCAGAAGAAGATCGCCAAGCCGTCACAAAATGTTACCGCCTGCGTCACCTCCGCCACCGCCTCCTCAGGAGCCTCCTAAGAAAACCCGTCGAATTTCTGGTGAGTCTAATATTTCTTCTGATAGCGGGTTGAACAATCAAGTTGGGCGGTCTTCCACACCTATTCAAGATGAGCAGAAACCGATCCTTAAAAAAATTTCCATGAGCAACGAAAGTTTCAAAGCATCTACAGAATCACTTGCAAATCAGTTTATTGATGAAATTGTTGTTTCCCTGGCTACAGACATTAGTGCGCAGGCTTTATTAGAAAACAGAGAATTTTCAAATGAGGATGCAATTTCTATTATGGATCAAATCATTGAGGATTTCTGCATAGCTCAAGCATATTGCATCGCCTTGGAAGCGTTTGACAAAAGCGATTCTAAAGAAAACATCAAAAGAGAAATTACGTAGTCATTTTCCATTAGATTTGTCAGTGTAATTAAAAATTATTGTAATGTTTGATAATTATGCAGTGTATAATTTAGGTTACCATTCAACCATATTTACATTGTATGATATTTGTTACCAGATTCGTTTATTTCAAAAGTATCTTAACCAGTAGTATTTTACACAACAAATGATGAGAATTGTCTATTGGAAATTGTTTATGATTTTTTTGGTGTTGGAATCGAATCGTTCATAACTTCTAACCAAAATAGAATAACAAAATGCTTGTTATTCTGTTGTAAGCCTTAACGATGTTAGAACTGTGGAAAGTTGTCTAATTAAAAAACCTATTTGGAAATTAAAATTAGAATTTTGTGTTGTTTCGTTTATATTCAAAAAATGGTTATTTCGAACTTATCGCTTTTACCATAAAATATGTGAATTATTACATATCCTTTTGATTCAGATGTTCCAAATTGATTTCTTATGCACGCTTCATTTTAGTTTACGATATTTTATTTTAATATTTTGTACTATTGAGCCTAATCTTCTATTTGTAGCAATGGTCAATGAGAAGATATTGCATGAAATATTAGGCTTATGTTATGCTTTCCTGAAAGATTGAAGTTTTCCTTACGCATTCAATTGCGTAGACATAAGTGGCAGATAATTTGTAAACAGTTATTAGGTTTCTATTTCACATGTCTCTACATATTTGGATTGCATTTCTTAAATTATTCAAGTTAAGATAAACCTAAGGGACTTGCTTGTTTGGTTAGTTAAAATGAGAATTTATTCAAATATTTGCTAGCACAAGGCGCTTTCTATGTTTTTCATTTCAAAAAATATTCATTTTCTAAATGTTTAAACACTTTTGTATTTTATCTTTGGAACAAATAGATTTGTGAGTTAATATATCAAGCTTTGTCGCTAAGAGTATTGCAATAGCTGGTTTCTTAAATCATTTTAAAATATATTTCACTTCTTTCTAAATAAGAAAAGTGATGAATCCACACCTTTCTTAGGTATCACCTTTTAAAAGTAGCATCACTAAGCTTGCCTTATTTTACAATGGTTTATAGATTAGATTGTTTGACCATTTCTGTGGTTAATTCTAGCAATTTTTTAATGTCAAATGGTAATTGAAGAGTCTGAAATAAATGTATTTATAATTTAGTGATTTATCAATTTCTTGTACTCAAGGAAATTTCATTTACGAACCGTTTAGAATATAGTTTAGGTGAAGTACATTGGCAGCATTTGCTGAGCTGTTCTTATATGCCAATGCTACGCTTAACACTTCAAAGCAAGCAAGCAACGCAAAAACTTCAAAAGGAATTTGCTGTATACCTAGTTAATTATATTTTTGATGAATTTCAAATCATTCCATGGCATATTCTCTAATTTGCGGAATATATTTTTTATACATATGTTAATAGCTTGCACTTTTAAAATTTAGCCTTAAATTGGGATAGTAATATTTTCTTGCTTTATGTCAAATTTAGAAACTTAATATATTTACAATACAAAATTCTTCAGCAGTGTTAAACAGAATTTTCAGTGCAATGCCATGTTCACCATTTAAGTACATTATTCAGCACATTATATGCTGTTATATATTAGTATTGCGAATTGTAGTACTCGATTCTTGCATCAGTTCTTGTTCAATTCGCTGCATTAAGTAAAATTAGTTTTGTAAATTTGCTTATTGTCATTGTTTTCAAACAATTCTGTAGTAAACAGGAAATGAAAAAAAATACTTCGTTTAAGTATATATGATTCGCTTCAACTATAGTACTGGCATATTCCAGCTATTTCAGCATTTAAAATTAAAGAGCCACAATGTTGAAAGTCTTCAGCAAAATGATGGAGCAAGGACATATAAATATAAGGAATCTGATGCATTAATATATCATATTGTTATGCTTTTGAATTAGTATTAAGCTTCGATTATTTAAAAAACTGATGCAATTAATAGTTTGAATATTAGTGGTATGAATTATGGAATGGCATCAACAGAGATTAAAGGGGGTAGCAAACTAAATGTTTGCGGGTGTACCACGCCATCAAACCTCCCACCAGGCAAATTAAATTCAAAATAATTTAGATATTTTCCGTGAAACATTCATCAAGCAAGCTAATTATTTTTCATATTCTTTTTTATTTACCAATGTTACCATGAAAATATTTTTAAATAACTTAAAGTTTTTAATTGGGCAATTAATACAATCTGTAGTAAAAACGATCAAAGTAAAATACTAGAAAAACATAATATCGAATCATTAGAATACCTATTAAAATAAAATTGCCTCTTACTATTTTGGAAAAGACCTTCAGTAGAGTTACAGAAAAATATACACAAGCGAACTAAGACTTATCACAAAATCAAATTTAAAAAGAAAATCTTTGAAAAATCATTTACCAATTTTACAATTGATTTATGGAACAAACTCCATCCAGATATTAAAGAAGACCGAAATTTCAATAAATTTAAAAAATCATTAAAAATTTCACTAAAACGATGAAGATCCAACTACTAATCAAATTATAGGACAAAGTCCATAAACTAACAAAGCTATTGAACCAACCATTTATATCATCAAGAACAATAAACTTTTGAAACCAAGACAAAGTATTTTTTCAGAACCAAGTTAATTTATATTTATTGTTTTAATTCTTCATAAGTGTTAATCACTTGATTTGTAAAAAAACAAAAGAATTAAATAAATATTATTATTAAAAAAAAGAAAAACGTACACTTTAAAGTTGAAGTAGATTAATTAAACGTGCAAAGCTCTCAAATGTAACAGATCACTTTTTACCAATCACTTCGACTAATCGTTCCCTTATGCGCAACACTTTAAATACTTTTTTCTTCATTGATGATGCAAAGCAAGATTTATTCAATTATTATTATCCCGAACAGAGCATTTTGGATGTTCAGCATCAAAGGAAATTAATAGCCGTGAAACCCCACACATTTATTGACAGAAAATAATCATCACGGAAATATATACATGTTTAAGAACAATTGCACCAAAAACGAACGCTGCACGGGTAATAGCACACCAATAACTTAAACTAATTACACTTAAATGAGATTTGTAGCCGTCTGTTAAAAATGTTTGTAATATATACATTTTTTCGAATATTGACATTTAGACATGAAATGAGTTGTCAGATTGCTTTTTTCGAAGCAATATTTCCAATAGGGTATAAACGGTCATTCGTTCACCGTTAAATCCATAGGATCTTCGATATTTGTTTGTTCAAATTATGAAGAAATGCATTAAGAATCTTTATCACGTGAAAGCGTCCTACGAAAAATTCAATTACGAATATTTGAGACAATAAATAAGATCATTGAAAGGAATAGCAATTTAAACAACAAGAAGTCATTTGTACATACATTCAAGATAGAATACAGAGGAATCCATGCAAACTGCTTAAGAAATCTTAAAAACATTAAATCTGTACAAAAAAATGTGATATCAACAACATATAAAATATGATCTATTCTCAATTTAAAAGCACCTGCAAAATTTGAAGATTTGCTTAACGTTTACAAAATTGCATGCACCTGTGACGAGACTTGTTGAACATTTCAAGAGCATACAGCATCAACAGAAATATCGAATCATTTAAAGTTGTGATTATTAATTTAATTATAAAATATTATACAAGACGCAAGATCAATTTACATTGAAAGCAGCTGAATCATAAATAATGTTTAAAGCCAACGTTAAATAAAAATGAAGACAACATATTTATAACATTGTTTTCATTGATTTTATGAATTTCATTACATCGAATTTTGTATAAAATTAATGCGGTAAATTTCACTTTCTGGGTATACTAAATATTAGGTAGATATATTGCTGATTATGTTTCAATTTAAACTTCTGATATTCTTCATGAACAAAGAATCTATAAATTTTTGCCAAATTTGACTAATGATGAAAATTTCATATTTTTGTTTTGTTATATTTTGTTTTGTATTCTTGACACTTTCAGAATATGCTACCAATGTACGGTTGGAAAATATTTAAGTTAGTATTTAAGATCATATTTAACTATGAAAGAGAAACGAAATAGTCGGAATAGACGAAAATGGCAATAGTATAAATATAATGCAGCAAAGAAAATCAAAAAAAGAAACGGAACCAGTAATTGTAACAGAAACAGAACTATTACAAGCTTAATTAACCTCAATATCTACTAATGAAGATAGTTCTTTTCAAAAGTTATGGTGGTCTCAAGAGGAAAAGCGTGTAGTGCAATTGCTGCGGGTATCTTCATGTGAAGTGCACTGATCTTAATCGTGACACTTCATTTGATTCCAGCAAGATTATTTTGAATCTAAGAACCATTCTTTCTTCAAATATTCCCGTGATCAAGATTGTCCCAAAAGCGCTAGAATTATCTCTCATAAAAAATGTTACAAACAACCCTGAAGATATCAAAAACTGGGAGCTTCTTCTAGCATTCCCTAAAATATGCTTCAGCTTTGAGCGACGAGGAGGTAAGACAGGAAGTTAAAGGGTTTTGCTGAGAAGTATAGTCATTATGGATTTTCTGAATTTCAAAATTTTATTCCAAAACGTAAATTCAAATGTTTTAGGAATTTGGATCTTCTTAAACTTGTACGAAACAAGTTAGAGGAGTTGGATGTTTAAAGGCGCAGTAAGACTTTTTTCATCATATTGCTGAGCCAACAGACGAAATAGTTTCAGAGTTGAGAAGCAAGTATCCATGCAGCAGACCCCCAGGGGTTGTCATTTCCATCAGGCTCAGCTGGTGGACCTGGTCAACTAAGACCACAATTACTGAAAGACCTTGTTACCGAGGACAATGGAACAGCAGCAATCAATCTTTGTGTTGTTCTCACCAAATTTGTTAATGTAGTTCTATCCGTAAGGTTCCAAAGTTCATCAGATCGTTTTTTTGGAGCAAATTGTTTGCTTTTAAAAAGAAAGCAGGTGGTTACTGTCCCATAGCAGTAGGAAACACACTGTCGTCTTATAACTAAGTGTGTAGCATCTGAGAGAAAGAAGTAATTTGGTCAAATCCAGTTTTGTTGCAACACTGCCAAAGAAGCAGAAGCTGCGCTTCACACTGTTAGATCATACACATCAGCAAGAACTCTTTCTGATGGCAATGTCATGCTAAATATTGAGTACAAAAATGCTTTTAACAGCTTAAGCAAGCAATGTTGGATATTACTTTTAAAAATCATCCAAAACTTTACCTCTTGCTGCTGTGCAACACAGTTCCCTGTTTTTTAGTGACTCCATTATTTCTAGGGAAGTTGGAGCATATTAGGGTGATCCCGAAGGTCCACCTGTTTTGTGATACTATCCAAAAATATGTTGAAGGTTTGGTGAGCTCAACCTCAAGTACATGGATGATGTAATGTTGCTGACAAGTTCGGCTCGGCTCGCCACATAAAATCTTTCAATGAGACTCGTTTTAGCTCGATATTTTTTTTAAATATAGTGCTCTCAGAATTTTTTCCATTGCTCTTCCTATTATTTAATAAATATTTCTAAGATAAGATTAAAAGTAAGGAGTATTGAATGAAAAAACGGCTCGTTGTATATCCAATACTCTGCTCAAGCTCGGCTCGGCTCGTTGATAAGGCAGAAACAGTCCTTAGATACTTAGAATCATTGAGTTTTCTGGGGCAATTGGTCCTTCTAAATGTGTAATTATTTTTCTTCGAAATCGCAAGTCAGAGCTGCGTCCGAGAATTTTGAGTGATTTTGAAATAAGATGTCCAGGCATCCAAGTTATTTGCTATCTGCGTACTGCTCCATGCTTTCTCAACGGCGAGCTTTTAGATGAGGATGATAGAGTCACAACTCAAACGTTTGAACATATTACTAACTTTGCCTTAAATGCCACAAAACTTCGTGGTATAAGGTTGCCTTGCAAAGCTCTCATTAGCACTCGCGACATTTCTTTCCTCTCAGTTTGCCTGGCATGTTCCTTGCTACTTGCTTTCAGATGTTATTCATTATGATAAACACTATTTGATTGAAAGCATTCAAAGCCAGAATGAGAAACACTCAATCAAAGCCAACCATGATCAAGAAGCAAAAAATTCGATAAATGACGACAGGCTAGAATCCCTTCTGCTCACTAGTACAGATGAAGCAGCTTTTAGTATTCGGTTTATTACCCTACCGACCAACTCACTGAACAAAAAAGGTTGTTTATACTGCAGAGCTTTGTCGTGTCAATGACACTTTTGATGCGCAAGAGAATAATCGCCTTTCAGCATATAAAGGAAAAGTTGCATGCACATGGTTAAAAGCTTACCCTTCTTTGAATCTAGGTCTTAAAATGACTATCCTAAGCTTCAGGGTTGCTGTTGCACAGAGACTTGGTAGCAAAGTTTGTGAGTCTCACACTTGTATTTGTGGTTCATTGGTTGATTCTGATGGGAGGCATGGCCTTTCGTTCAAAAAGAGTGCTGGTCGCTTCTCTCGCCACAGCATACTTAATGACAATATTAAGTGAGCTCTCAATTCTGCCGATGTGCCCTCTTTTAGAACCACCTGGTTTGTTACGTTTAGACGGTAAACGTCCTGACAGTGACTTTGGTTCCATGGAAACGAGGTCGAGTTCTTCTTTGGGATGTAACTGCAGTTGATGCTCTGGCCCCTAGTAGAGTTAACTATTACTTTCTCTTTAAGGCGCAGAAGATGCTGAGCGAACAAAGATAAGTAAATACTGACAACTAATTGATGCTAGCTACGACTTTCAACTTGTAGCCTTTGAAGTTCAAGGCAATTGTGGATCTGAATCTGTTGAATTTCTCAAAGCACTTGCAGCTCGTATCTGTGCGTGCACCAAGCAGGCCTATTCTCAGGAATTCCTTATGCAAAGAATCAGTGTTGCAATTCAAATGGCAAATAGTGCCTGTGTCTTTAGCACAGTTGGTTCAATAAAACAGTTGGACGAAGTCTTCTGCTTATAGGTACATCTCTACTCTCTTCATAGCTTCTTCTACATGACGTTCAATAAACCTGTTGTTATTTTAAGCTGGAGATCTGTATTTTAGGAAGTTTTACTTCAATATTTCGCAAATTTAAATAAATGTGCCTTTTAATATATATTTTAATTTTTTTTGTAAATTACTGTAATGTTAATTTAATTTAGGTTCTTATTGTAAGATTAATTTTATAGGTATCTAATTTCGTTCTTTTTTAAAAAAAATGTAAATGTGGTGATTTTTTTAAAATATTTTATTTTATTTTGTAATGTTGATTTTGTAAACTTGAAATTTAGCAACTAATGTATTTGTAGAATAGAATAGAATGTAGTTATTGTTCACGCTATTTCTGAATAGACTTCTTTGTATATACCATTCGTTAACCGAAAGCAATTGCTTGCTTTGACTTCTCGAAAGCTTTCGATTCCATAGACCGCAGTATCTTACTATAAAAAGTTAAATTTCTAGGTTTTTCTAATAACAGCATAAGTCTTATCTCCAGTTACTTATACAATCGCATGCAACGAGTTAAACATAATGAATCTTTTTCAGATTGGGTATGCACTAAAAATGGGGTTCCTCAGGGTACAGTTTTGGGTCCCTTACTATTTAATATTTACATAAATGATTTGTCCGAGCAAGTAACATGTGACGTTATACAATATGCAGGTGCCACAATATTATTTCATTCTAATAAATTTCTCGAAAAAGCGGTTAAAACTCTCGAAACAAACTGTGCTTCTCTTGTTAAATATTTTGCTTCTATAAAACTAAGAGTAAATCCACTAAAAACTCAATTCTGTATTGTTAAATCAAAAACTAAATCTACTGATACTTCAAAATGCAAACTTAATTTCAACGGCATTCAAATAAAACAGGTTGAGTCTTTTAAGTACCTCGGAATAATTTTTGACATAAATCTAAATTTTGAAGAGCAATTAAATCATGTTATTAGAAAAATGGCCATATCGATTAAAGCAATTAACTTAATTTCTCAAAAACTTCCAACTAAAGTAAAAATCCAATTATTATATGCTCTAATATTAAGTTATTTTAACTATGCCAATATACTCTACACAAATATAAAGCAAAAATTTCTCAGGAAATTCCAAGTGCAACTAAATTTGGCTATCAAAGTAAACAGTAAATAATCATAGCTTTAATAAGAATAATGAATATAGAAAAATTTCAAAGTTATTTCTACATCCGAACTACTGCCAGATATTCTGAATTAAATTACAATAAATTGTCAAAATATTTTTAAATGCTTAAGTTGTTCATTAACATTACAAATATCATTAAAATGAAGTAAACGGGATTTTGTAATTTGCTGCCTAATAATAATGTTTCTGCAGTAAATTTGAATTTAAGCAATGTTTAAGTTCAACTAAACATTCATTTTTAGAATAGGTGTAAAACAAGGGTACTAGTAGTTAGACAGTTACCATCTTGTGCGATTATTCAACTCTTGCCTGCTTTTATCATGAATCACCTAAATTATGCAATTTGTGGGTCTGAATCTTTTGAATTTCTCAAAACACTTGATCATCTTAGTCATAATAGTTTTATGTAAAAATCTAGTACAAATGCTTACTTAGTTTTATGTTTAGTAATTAATGATTTGTATACATGTGTTTTCATAATTGATTCTGATATTCCAATAAATTATCACTTTTCTTATTTGTTGACTTTATCTGAATAAAAAATCTTTTATCTTATCTAATATCCCAATGATACTCTAAAGTTCAATTCAAACAATAATTGTAGTAATGCAATACTTTTAATTTTGATAAAAGTTGGAAAATTGGAACCATCCTGTTCCATTCATAACCTAAGCATTAATGTTTTCAGAGATCACGCAATGGCTTGTAGCGATAGAAG
>CABFPE010000125.1:542615-610964 GCA_900660155.1 Hofstenia miamia | reverse complement strand
ATATATATATATATATATAGTGTAAATTGTTTAGTATTTTTGTCAATTTCATATGAATGGGCTTAGATAAAGCTTTCAAAATATTACATGTGCATGATTTGTGGAAACTCCATTATGTACGTTATCTAATAGGATTATTTAAACATTATCATATTTACATTATTTTTAATTACAGCAGTTATTGATCTGATTTAAAATAAACGTTTGAAAGGAATTTTTTAGCTGTATTTCTATTAATTAGTTGAATATTTGTGTTTGAAACAAAATGAATTGTGCACATTCTAAAATTTACATTATAGATATGTATGGAAAATCGAATTCAGAGAAAATTTAAAACATTGACCATGCTGTATTTTATAGCAATTATTGATTTAAATCTGTGTATTCTATGATATTCATTAATTGTTTTATCCTGTTTAACGGCTAAATTCTGTTTGGTTTACTATGAGGAATTATTGCGCTCTGATTGGTCAATTTCCCTCAAATCAAATACTACGTATTAATGAGGGAACATTATTTTGGAAAACAGTAAAACCAGTATTTTCGCGCATAAAGTTGAGTTACATCGTTTGATATAGCACCTTCAGTTAAAAAGGACCGTAGTTATGGTTAACTTTGGGATCAGTGAAAACCATTTCCGAATTAAGGAAGAATTCTCGTCGCCAAATTCAATATCAGAAATGCAATCGATTGTAAATAGTAAGTTTACTTTTTTCATTTTTTTAATTTAAAATCGTATTTTAATATTCAAATTATTCCTAAATGCAATCAAGCCTAAATAATTCATGTTTTGTTGCATTTGGTAAAATATTTTTTTAATATATTTTTTCTAAAAATTTAAATCCAAAAAAGTTGTCTAAAATTATATTGCACATTATCGCATAGTTAGAAAAATTGATGTTTACTTTAGAACATGATTATCAGCAATTTCCTGGTCAATACCCACCAATTAAAACAGAACAACAACAGCCAACAATGCATCAAAATTCGTCTCGGTATTCACTGTGCGTGGGCTGTGGTGGGCTTATCCATGATCAATTCATTTTACGCGTTGCCCCAGATTTAGAATGGCATGCAAAATGCTTACGTTGTGCTGCGTGCAAAGGAACACTAGATGACAGTACCTCTTGTTATGTAAAGGATGGAAAAACCTATTGCCGCAAGGATTATTTCGAGTAAGTGCAAAACGAATTTTTATTTATCTAAAAGGCTAATTTTTTGTTTTTTATCATCATAATTTCGTTACCCAAATGCTGCAAATTTTTTTTCTCAATTTTATTAAGGTTTGCGGTTTTAGTTTTTTAAAGGATTGCTACGAAGACGAAAATATTCGTAAAAATGATTTTTGTAATATTATTTATTATTTCAGCAAATTCTGATCTTGAAATTTTTTAGTTTAATCAAATATATATTAACATTACATGTCATGATATAAATATACTAATAGTTATAATTGAAAATATGTTTTATATGAAAACATAATATAGAAGTTTAGATTTTTATTATAAGTATTTAGCAAGGAGTGAAGAGGTTCATTTTAGATATGTTGTCGACATTGTGGTTTACTAATGCTTTGCGATAAATTATTTTTTTGATGTTTCCAAAAATGTTGTTTTTATTTTTGTATTAGTTGTACTGCTTTATCCAGTAACTTTTTCTCTAATGTAGTTTAAATGTCAACTACTAATTGACATATTACAATACTCTTCTAAACTTGCAGCAAAGTATTTTGAGTTTAATAAAATCATATAATTTAGCAAATTTCAAAAGATCAATTGTTGAATCTTAACAAAAACTTTAAACACTTGTTTTTTCTTTGTTGCAATTGAAATCAATGAGGCTTACCAAGAACTATTGTCAAAGTTATAAACCAATTATAACTGCCTATCAAAACCACTTGAATCCTCGTAACCCCTACAGATTATGGTAAAGATTAGTCATTGTTTACTCCACACTGGCACTTGATTGATCCAATAATTAGAACAATTTTCTTGTCAAAAAGAGCGTCTGGTAAAACTCTCCTATAACATGAAATGCATCTACAATTTGATGGCTTTAATTTCTATAATATTAAATTTTTACTTCCGTAATTAAATCATCTTTAGAAACTTTTCATATAATCTAGCTCGTTCCAATAACTAAAAATTCATAAAAATTAAATTTCAAAAATTCAATTAAATTATGTTTAACACCTACTGTATACGGCATTTTTGTAAAAAATTTTCAATTCAAAATACAACTTTAATGAATTGTTGATTGTTTGCTATATAGATTTCAGAAAATGACCAAGTGTTTTATGCAGTGTATTTTAACATATACGTTACATATATATATATATATATATATATATATACAATTGGTGAACCTCACTTTACGTGAAGTGAGGTTCAACAATTGATTACATTATGCTATGGTGAAATCGATTAAATCTTAGATTTTTTAAATTTTGAATATTAGTTGCAACGGAGTGCCAATTTGTAATCATGTGCATTATTTCTTCAATTATATTAAGGACTATAAACGAAGTTTTATTGTATTATAGAATGTGTTTCTAAGTAATAAATAACTATTGAAGTTTATTTAAAAAATACTACAATGCATTCAATTGCTATAAATATTGTCGATTACTTGAAAATGTTTAGATTGTTCTCTGTGAAGTGTGCAGAATGCAAGTTGGCTTTCGAAAAAACGGATTTCATAATGAAAGCCGCCAATAAAATATTTCATGTAGAGTGCTTTCGATGTGGTATTTGCAATCGTCAATTATTACCTGGAGATGAATTTGCTCTGAGAAAAGATGGAATATATTGTCGAGAGGATAGTGAGAATCTTGACAAAAATGGTAACAGCTTCAGCGAAGAAAACCACGAGCAAGCAGAACTTTCACCGGACAGTAAGTGTTAATGATTTTGAATGAACCATAATTGCATGGCAATGTGTGCGAATGAAACGCTCTAAGCTCCAGCAATAATTAAGTACAAATTGATATCCTGAAAGCATTTTTCAAAAACAGTTTAATATTTGTAACCCTCATATTTTTGTCGATATGTGCGCATTTACACATTATATGTTAGAGTTAGGTTGCCTAGGAGATGATCGTTGTGGTTGTAAACAAGAAGAGAAAGTTCACACTAAAGAAAAGAAGGGCAAGGATGGGAAGCCAACAAGAGTTCGTACTGTTTTAAACGAAAAGCAATTACACACTCTGAGAACATGCTATAATGCTAATCCGAGACCAGATGCTTTGATGAAAGAACAGTTGACAGAAATGACCGCACTCTCACCCCGCGTCATCAGAGTTTGGTTTCAGAATAAACGGTGCAAAGATAAAAAACGCTCTTTAGCAATGAAACAAATACATCAAATGCAGGTAGAAAAGGTAAATTGAATTATATTTATTTTTTACTACACATTTACTACATATATATATATATATATATATTCAGTAGCTTTGACTGAGGTATTTATATGTAGCAATATATTTCACTTAGTAAGCAATTGTCTTCTATGATAATTTGTAGATCAATTCGATTTAAATGTGCAAATTCTTAAGCTTGATGCTATTTCTCGTTTTCGAACAATTCTATATTTGCAGAACCCTTCCATACATATCGTGAGCTGCGCACTTTTAACCTGTTCACATGCTCGTTTATTGATAACAGAATGTAATGAATTTCTCTTTAAAAGCCATAAACTGAATTTTAGTGCGTACATTTTAACAAAGTGACAATTTGCAGGTTTTCTTAATAGATTTATTTGTCTATGAATAGATCATTCTTGAACTAATCCACAAATTGCTTGTAATTTTGTAGCAGAACAATGTCAATTCATGACTCTTAATAGAGTGAGTAAAATAATGACTGCCATTTAATTGCTTACAAAGCTCTAATTATCTGAAGTAGGTAGCTATATATGTTTGAGTTAACTTAAGAGGAATAGCAATATAGTATTTATATGTGTATTTCGTTGCAAAAGAATTTAGAAGAACACAAAAATCCAACAAATATTCAACCATTCAAATCAGATAAATCAATGAATTTTATACATGTGAGAGATAAGAATTAGAAATATTTCTTACTTTTGTGGTCAGATGGCGTTTGAAAAGTTAACAGTTTTCTCTATACTAAAACATATTTTTTTAAATAAATTATTATCAGCTTTTATTACAAAAATTTTGTAAGCAAATAAACTGGAAAACGTAACTAAATAAATTAGATTGGCTGTCTAGTCAGTAAGTTACCAACATTTTCCCGGGAGCAATTACAAAATGTTGCATTATTCTACTGTTTTCAAATTTGAACATATAAATATCTTAGGAAATAAAAAATGGCATATTTTGTTAGTTCTAAGTATGAAAATTATTTAAAATTTAATGAGGGCACTATTTATGTGTCAGTGCATTGATAATAATTATTCACCACACTAAATACTTTCAATTTTTAATGAAAATTTACTGTTGTTATTTATGGTTAAATGCTTAAATTGAAGTCAAATCATTTATATTTTGAAGGTTAATTAGTCGAATTCCGGTTTTGAAAAGACGATTGGAATTCAAGTTTGAATAAGGTATATTATGTGGCCAAACCATTCGAGCAAAATGTCACTCATTGTTCTAGATTGAACATTGTTATCGATTGTCAAATATAGCAACCTTAGCATCGGCCATTGTCTTGCGGAAAAAGAGAAAGGAAACCTGCACTTCAGGGAAGAGGAAACCAAATTCGTTGAGGGACATTATCAAAATTAATTTTTCTATCTATTCAATTCCACTCAACTCTGTAAATATTATCTCTAAATTGCTAATGTTTAGAATATCAATGGGCTAAGTGGGGTTCCCATGGTTGCTGCTAGTCCAGTAAGACAAGATCTTGAATCCCGAAGCTTTTCAACAGGTTATCATGGCTATGGAATGCATGGTGACATGCCAGCTGGTCCTTATATGGTATGTATTTCATTCTTCACTTCATATATCTGCTTTAAATGCCAAAATTATATATGCAGATGTACATATGCACATATAGCTATATATTTGATTTCATGCTTTAAAATCTAGAATTTGGATGTTATTTTTAATTTTATACACGTACTTATGTAATACTTATTGAAATAGATGAATAATGTTAATTACTCACATAACATCTTTTGAATCTGCGTGATGACAGCATTACTAATGTTAAATTTACAATGGCTTTTAAATTAAAAATGTTTAATAGAGATGTTTTTTTATATCATATATTGAACGAATTCAATCGATAAATTTTTATTATTCATCAATCACAAGTTAAATTCAATTAAATTTTCTAAAATTTATGCATTGGGTAGAAAAGGTCAACAGTGAGAAAACATTTAATGTTTACATTTCAGAAATGCGTTACTATGGAAACTCAATAATGTGGTGACATTTATGAAATTCAAATGATTCTCATAATTTGCCTGCGTGTTGTGTTCTGCAAGCAGGCTTGTAAATGAATATAGTTAATTAGACTTTTTAAGCCTCGTTATTTGGATCAAATTACAAAGTGAGTATATTTAATTTTGGACATTTACATAAGCATAAATTAAAAAAAAATGCTTTGAATTCTAGATTTTAATCAAGTATAGGTCTCATGGTTCTTTTATATGTGCAGATGCAAATGACATTCATAGCGCGTATTTTGCTTATATTTCTTATGAAACTTGAAATCCAATTATTGCAAATGTACGCTTTTCTTAAGTTGTTTTTTCATTAGTGTAGATGCTAAACCCACTTGGAAATTTTCGGGTTATATTGCTCATTTATTTTATTATATCTATTATTAAATAACATTTTCAATCTTTTTACTGAATTGATTATAGGATAAACTTTTAAAAAATCGCATTTTTCCTCATGGATTAATTTATTTGCAGGAATTGTTTAAATTTTTTTGGTAAACAAAAAAATTCGTTCTTTATTAGGAACATTTCATTTCACATTAATTAGTTATCGTTTTAACACATACACCCCCAACATTTTATATATAAAAGCTGATTATTAACAATGTTGTGTATAATCTTTCCAAAGTATATCATTTCAATTTTGATGTTGGATGTATATGGATAAGGCTGAAAAAACCAAACTTCAAAAATATTTTTAAAGAAGTTAACGGATTCTTATTTGTCCTCAATATCAAAAATATCGTAGATATAACAACCACTTACCATTTTTGAGTTTAGGTTAATCATGTTTCTCCGATAGTGTTTATTTAATAATTATTTTTGATATAGTGTAATTTTCTTAACAATATTTTCAATATATTTAAAAATAGTATTTAGCTCAATTATGACAATGGCCCAAACTCTGTAATGTCTGATGGCATCGGATCACCTGGTAGCGACTGCTCTCTATCAATACCCAGTGATTAATCATTTAATACTTTCCATATGCTGGACGTTGGAGACTGCTAATATACAAACAATTGCCAATTTTTGTTGCCTCTGTAGATAGTTTTGTAAATATTGATTATTGTTCACAATTTGATAGACATTTGTACATTCAGTATTAATAGTTATATCAACTATTACTTTTCATTTTTTTATTTCAATATATATATATATATATATATATATATATATATATTTTTTTATTACCATATTGTAATTAATCATCTTCGTTCACATTTAGTGTTATTCATTAAATTTCTAATATTGATTATTCATGTAAATTATATCTGAACAGTAACCAAATAGGTAATCATGTACAAACTTCTAAATTCTTCCAAAAAATTAAGATTCAATGATCTTAAGAAAATTTATCAATATATATATATGTGATTGAAAAAAAATAGAAATACATTCAAAAACAGGTGGACGTGTTGCTGAAACTAAAACAGTTTTCTTCATAAATTAACCTTGTTTGTTGTCAAATGACACCCTATCATTAATAAATGTTTAACTGTTATCCTCAACAGCAAAAAGCAGCCAATTACCAATATGTTATTGAAACATTAATGTCTTGGAATACATTTTTTAACAAATGCGAATGTGAGAAAATTTAACCAATAGAAGAGCAGTAACAATTTTCAAAATAAATCAACTGAATTCAAGAGAAAACATTTTATCATATTAAACCATTCATTGGTCATTCGCTAACAAATGCTTCAGCTGTTATTAAAACTAACCTTTTTAAAATATAAATAGTTTCTTCCTCTGAATCTGAAAATTATCAAATTGATGCATATATTTAAAACAATCCAGCCAATTTACTGTAATTTAAGGATGTTAGAATTTTAGTACTTCAACAATTGCCAAAAACGCACAGAACTACTTTTTCAAAACAATCTCAGGTTGTTTTAAGAAACCATTTCATAATAATTTTTCCAACTTGTAGACAACATTAGCAATCATCATAAATGTTACTGCAAGGCATAGCCTGAAATAGTGACTCAATAAAGTTTTTGAAGATCATGGCCATGTAGTTTTAAAATTAGAGTGTAGAAATTAAATGTATTTTACAAAATAAATTAGTTTCACACAACTTAAAGTTAATTTACAAAAAGATTTGGCACTCAAAGAATTTACAAATGAAATTAAATTAATATGCATCTCTAATAAAGTTCAGCACGATTACTGACAAACTTCGTTCAAGATGAGAAGAATTGCAAAGCGGAGTTCCAATGGGCGATGGGAAAGCGTCGGGCAAAACGGAAAGCTAAACAAGAGATTTGTTAGAGGGTAACAAGTGGCAGGTGTCAACTAGTGAAAGAGCAATCACGAGAAAGTTATGACAGAGTTAGTGACAGGTAGGCAAAGGCAGCCCGCTTCAAACACGCCATTGTTATAAAGAAGACACTTACGTGAAGATTCTGACAACAGTTCATCATCTGTTCGAAATAAAACAGATAAAAACTTATAAAAAGTAACCGACTTTCAAAATATCAATTAATGAGAAAAAATTTAAACACCAATTTTCATTTACAAACAAGAAAAATTAAATTCGATGATATTGTGAAAAATTTAGCAGTCTTGACACGACTTAAGCAGCCAATTTGAATTCCAGTCCTTGAAAAATACGCAATTAAAAAGATAGCAATTAAGCGAAAGAAAGGTAATTTACCGAATCTGAAAATTAAAAATTAGTGATTCGAAAAATTAAGAGATTGTTTGTTGCTTCTGCATAAAACTATTTTGAAAATAAGAAATGGATATCAAAAACACTTAAAAATACGCTCATTTGTATTTTTAGTGTTGCAGTTTATTTTCAAGACAATACATTATTTCTTTGATGGCAAACTTTATATAATATGCAGGCCTACATTAATACTGGATATGCGACGAATTGTTGAGGTTTTCTACAAGACTGGTCATATTACAGATAGTCGTCGACATACGACGACTTACAAAGAGTTGCTAATTGTTTGCAATCAGTAAACTTATTTAGCAGTCGTTTACAAACTTTTCTATTTTTACATATATAGACTGAGTTACGATTATATCGACTTACGACCAGTTGGTCGGAATCAATCACGGTCGTAAGTCGACCACTATCTGTAGTAACGAAAATAAAAATAACGTTTTCCTTAATATATGAGGAAATATAAGTACTTTATATAACAACAATTTTAAAAAAAGTGTTAGAACCACCAAATGCTTCGCTATTTTTTCTTACACCAAATCTTTTTAAAAAATAAAACAGTTTCTGAATGTCTTTTTAGTAAAATAAAAAACTCTTCTATTTTGTTCATTTAAATATATTCGACTTCTAAATTGTTAAAAAATTTTGCAATAAAAATACCTATAACCACCACACCAGTTTTCTAGTTATATTCCTCATTAAGTATTTCGTAAAATGTAAGAATCTAAACGTCCAAAAATGTTTATGCTACATGATTAGGTTTTGTACACAACACATAACCGCAAACCTGCTTTTTGAACAATGAGGTCTAACTCCGGCCTGCCTTTGGCCTAGTAAATATGTTTTTTTAAAGACAGATTTCGGTTTTATACAACTTTTATAACATTTAAATTATGCATAAACATTCTCTGCATTTTAAAAATGAAATATCTGGTACAAAAACTTCATGGGAAATAATTGGAGAAAAACTGTGTTCAATTTAACGAGTAAAAAAAGTGAGAAATTTTATGTATACTCGTTAAAACACTAAATATTCGCAAGCGTCAAAATCAATTTTCACAATAAAAAGCATTTATTTTTAGTGGCTTTCAAAAAAATTTTAAGCTAAAAATGGTTGTCATCTTTAAAGATACAGTAGGTTTGTATGGCTATTATCAATCACATTTAAAAGCAAAACAATGAGAAGTAATTGCTGTTGAAAAATCAAATAAAGCAGAGAATCACTCGAAGCATTTATTCTGTAAGAACCACTCAATACCAGAGTACGGCAATTTAAATTCTCCCAAGAAGTATGGCAATTCTAAGCCTATCCATGATTTAAATACACAGGGTACTCAATAAGAACCTTACCCAGATTTTACAGTATTCTTAATTAACAAAGACATTATGAGGAATATAGGATAGGCTCAAAATTCAAGAAACAATAAAAAAAGTTAGGATTTCCTCAATAATGTATTGAAAACACTTGGGAAGGTAATTTCTTCATTGGAACTTCCATGCTACTGTAAGTGTTGTCCATTAAACTGACTGGATATTGTTGTCCAATGAATAAGATCCGGTGAAGGCAGCATTCTTCTTTCTAATTGAAACTTGTGAATTTGGCTGTCAATCAGTCTTGATTATTTGCACAATGAGAGTGCACTGAATTTTTTATCGAAAAACCATGTTGCCTGCTTTATGTACATTTTATTTTAGGGTAGCAGTGATTTACCAAAATGAGCATCTGATAACTTTTATAGGTAATTATTATACTTTGTGAAAACACCAATGGAATATTCCATTTTAAATAATAATCACCTAGACCATCCTGATGATGGGTTATTACTAAGAATTCAAGTGACGTTCGTTTGACCAAAATAATTAATTTCGAGTAGTGTCCTCTTTTAAACAACATTTCTTCTCGAAAATGAAACAATGATAAACGGATACGAGAAAACAAAACTTCGATGAAGCCTAGATAATTCTTTCTTACTCCTGTGATAAGACTGGCTTCTGTTGATTTTTATATGCAAATCATTTCAGGTCATCATAAAGTATTATGAAGATGATTCCAAACGAAATAATTTACTTTGTTGTAAGCTTTCTCAAAAATTGTTCTGAGTTTTTTTTGAACTCTCTAGTAAGTGTTTTGTGTGCGTTTTTGTTCTTGCACTGTAAGGACAACACTGGCCAGGCCTCAGGTCACCGTGAATCGTTCTCTAAATTAGGCGTCTGATGAGTTTCAATATTTTGCGAATTTCACCTAGCGACTTACATATGATATCTGAAATAACAAAAGCATCGAACTCCATTTCTTAAGAATACATTTTCTATGGACACAGACTTAAAGAGTTGGGTTCACTCTAAAGTAGGAAAATAAAAATTTATCAAGCTATTGCATAGCAAAAATCTAAGTTAATCAACGAGTTTATATTGATTCTGTATCGAGGTTGCTACAAACCAAAATTTTTCAACGGTTTTTTGCTTAAAATATTTAACACTATTTCGGCAACATAAATTAAATGACTTTTTTAAAGGAAACCAGCAAGCAACACGAATGTCTTTAATGACTAGCTTATTGCTTAGGAGTAATCGCGTAGATCTATTGTTCTGATACAGTGCTCCAAAGGAACCACAGCTTTACGAAACCGATAGCTGATCTTTTACAAAAACAATTTCAAAAAACAATTGTTTTAAAAATTGATGACACCAAACACTATTCCCTATGTGCTGTGCTTCAGTTACGGTACTAATGTTTTAGTAACATGAGTCAGCATATAAAAATCAAAACATATGACACCTTTTGAATTAATTATTCATTAGCTTAACTACAAAAATGCACCACCACTTCGAATTCAAATCATTTATTTATTAGTTCAAAAGTGTCATCATTTTATGGGACAATTTCTTTGGATTTAGATCCATAAAGATTGAAGACAGCCTATATTTACAATATAGAGTTCGAATTCCATTTCAAGGTTCATTGAAATCCCTCATATAAATTGCCTAGGGTTTTAGCAAACGGAAATATTTAAAATAACTGCTTATTATGACCGAAGATCTGTTTTGAGATTCTGAAAATCATCGACGTTATCTGTTAAAGACTCAATGAACTTAATATTCACATGGATGTACATTCAGATTTTAGCTTTATTATATAAAGAATTGATACAATGCATGGTTTTTACGGAAAATATCAACATTGACACTTTTAATGAAAAATAGGTGCAAAGTACAATCTGCTGTGCCCTGCAAAATTTTTAAAATTATGCAAAATGGTGCGCCTTTAGAATAATATGTAAAGTAATTATTCCGAAAGTGAGCAATTCCATTATTAAAGGAAATGCCAATTTAGCTAGAACGCTCCAGAAGATTGCTAGAATGCCGAAATATTAGAGTAATCTTTCTCTATTAAAATATTCATATTGGAATTGGCAATTAATATATAGACTGAAAATGTTTACAAGTGTTCAGCAAAATCGGAAACTAGCAGGTAAAATCTTTAGTGGGTATTGTTCACCAGGGCATTCTAGTCCAAACAAGGATCTTCAGATTGTGATCATCTGTAGATCAGGGGTAGACAATATTTAATTGGTATTGAAATTATTGCAATAATGGAAATCGATTAATCTATTGTTTAGGATGCTGTTCTGCTTAATATAGTGCAAAGCTTTCTCCACCGAATTCACCACTCTGTATATTAAAAGCTTAACGTTAACCTTATTTCTCACATTTGCGATTTTAGGACGTGCACCTTATGTTGTGATGTCACATCCATGAGATAGCCAAATTGCCTTTAGTTATTTCAGGGAATAAGTCACTTTTGTTCATCTTGAACGACTTACTCCTAACAGAAATATGAAGCACTAGTAATCTTGGTTGTCAGCTCACAACGATGATTGCCAATAATTGGCAATAATCTAATGTGTAAAACCAAAAATCGTTAAAGTTATCATCTATTGATTACGAAAAGATGAGCCCGAATATGGAACCCTGGGACCCCTCCACTGGTTAGCGATACTAAGCTCGAGGTCGCATTCTCAAATTGAACAAATTGTGTCTTTGCAAAAACCTATTAAATTTATTTTTGTCTATTGTACTGTGATAACAGTATATCTTTGCTAACAATTTGCAATTCAACATAATCCAACGGCCTACAATAAAACTCAATACAAAATGAAATTGAAAAACAGATTTTAGCTTCAAACAGAAAAGGAACATGTGTGCCATACTCTGATAGATCATTTTTTGTATTTCTATCTCTCATGCACTACAGACTAAAATTTTAAAGTTGAAATGAATGGTATGGAGTACCGTACAAAACGTATTAATTGGAAAATATATTCATTGTGCTGGAATAATTGAAGAAATAGGTAAAGAATTGAATAGGTAAGGCCGATTTATTGTAAAAATGGATTTCAAAAGTCAAAAGGCTAAAATAATCCGGATAGGTCATAGTTCAATTAAGATAAATGAGTGATTTAGGAAAGTTTTTCTAACAGAGGTTGTTGTTAAGAAGGGAACAATGGACTTAAAATTGGCTCGTTTCACTTTTAACACTGAAGGCCGAATCAAGGGTCACAAAGTCTTCATGTGTATTCAACTATCAGTTAATTAAGCAATTTACAAAAACTGGTTTAATTAAAAGATGAGGAGCGTAGCGAAAGAGTTTCTGCGTACCAAGGTCATTGCAAAACCAGAGAAAGTTAAATACGCAGTCATGCACAAATAGTTTGTAACATTTCTTTTAATTAAAGACTACGCGATACTGCATAGTTGGCAATTTAACAAACAAGAGCAAAATTGAATGAAAAAGCAATTTCTCTTCACCCAATACACACAAAACGCTAATTGTCGAGAAGCAATTTTCAATCTTTGAACTTACCCTTATTTATAATAGAAATGCTTGCAGATTTCTATGCAACTGCTGCAGCAGGAAATCCATTCTTATCATGAATGTGTTCTGAATAATAGGAGACGAGTGAGGCGAATTAATCACCTCGCTATCATTTTCAAAGTGCGTTTGCAAAACACATGAAAGAGTCTGACAATCATTTTCTATTACATGTAAGACAATGTAAGCAATGCATTTATCCGAGACAAACAAAGACTGAAAGCGCTACCAAGGCAGTCAATTTACAATTTATAAAATAATTCACCGTTTCAACATTTGAAACAGCAGCGATTACTAAATTGCAAAACATCAATGATGTGTGACAAATGGATATATGCGGACTTTTTAAACAAACATGGGAAAATGTTCAGCAACTTGATGGAAAGCTGAGTAAACAATTACATCCTGTATCATCATATCGTTGTAAGCATATTGGAAAAAAACCTAGTAGATCACCTCCAAATGTAATGTATTTACATATGAATACACCCATGCAAATGAAGATGAAAAAATATGATTATTACACTATTAAAATAACTGGTTTGGAATAGTAAAAAACAACTTCTCTCAACTACAACTTTTCACAATCAAAATTTTTCATTTTTATAGTCATATTACATTTCCTAACAAATTCTATTCAATGTAAAGTTTAACCGCTCTTGAACAAGAAACATTACACGATGTTTAGAAATTGTTAATGAACTGAAAAATTTATTCTCTAAAATTCAATACAATGAAGCATGCATTTTTATGAAAGAAATCAAAGCTGCTGTATACCTAAGAGACGAAGCCATTACATGAAATGTGAATTTATAACGCAATATTGAAGGAAAACAATTGGAGTGCGTATTGTATGATCTAGAGTTGGTTTAGTTCATTAATTATTTCTCATAATTACAAGCTATTTGAGTTAAAATTATAAATAACTTAAAGAAACAGGTTTTCACGCTTAAAAAAGCAGAGACGCACTTAGGATAGGTTGGTTGCTTCTGGTGACTTGGGTAAAGTAAAACTACGTAGGAAGTTGGATACTTTTCCAATGCCGATAAAGTTGTATTACAACGGACACGATGGGCTAATTAGAAGCGCAGTATAGTTTGGAGAGAACACAAAAGATGTTTTATTCACCATTTGAACGACGCTCACTTCAAACAATTTAAAAGTAAATTACGATCCTTTAGAGAGAGAAAGAAACAATTAAACTACGAAGATGATACAATTACCCAATCAAAAACTACTTCCAAACTATCATTATTCTTCACCACAAACTAATTGCTTCAAAATATCTAATTACATGTTTTATAAACAAACAAGTCGGTAATTCTTTTACAACTGAAAATAAGCAAGACTTGAAAGTGGTCGACATCGTGGGCTTGCAAATTTACAATTTCTATTAACAATCTTTCGAAAACCTCCAAATAAAATAACGAGAGATCAACATCAACTAAGCGTCCAAACTACATAATCAATTTTATTGCCAATCAAAACATCCACACAAGAACGCACATTTGATAGCATTAAAATACATGTAAGTAAAAGAACAAGTTTTAAAAAGATGGATTTTCTAAAATTATTATACAGTGGTTATCATAGGAAAGAAACATTAAATAATTATTGATATTGAAGTCTATGCACATAATGTAAGTTATCGATGATGCGTAGAAGGAATGATTCCATATTATAAAAGGAAAAGGTGCGTTTTGTGTCCCAGGAGATCGGAAGTAAAACTCTATTGAATGCTACATTCTTAAAAACATTAGAAGTTGAAATCTTTGAATTAAGTTGCAGTATAGAAGCTAAGAAACATTTTGGGTAGACTTATCATTGTCCTATGAAGTACAATGGACTGTAAGAAATTAATAACGCAAACAAAGTTAGGAGAAGCATTATTTAATGCATTTGAAGCAGAACGGTGTTTTTCTCACTACAAAGCAGAAATAAAGAATGAAACTTATTCCAAATTTCAATAGCAATTACGACGTTTTTTACAAAAAGTACGTCTGATTAACGTTGTAGAAGAAAAATTGCATACATTTCCAATGAGCGGCGGATATTCATCATTTTCTATTTAGTTACAACAAGGCCCAGTCCAACTCTGAACTACGAATTCTAATGTGATTTTATTTTTAATATTTCAATTCCCTCATGATAATTATTTTTGAACAAGATTAAAGCTGCAGTTAGACTATGTGATTGTTATCTCGGGTGGTTAGACGTGCGGTTCCACCAAAATGTGACAGATCACGCGTAACCAACCATGTAGTCTAACCATAGTCTAAGAAAACTAAAAGAAATAGTTTTCTTGATTATCTTTTAAAAGAATTTATATGTTAACATCACTTCAGTGTTGTTGCCGTAAAAGCTTTTCTCCGATTTTAAGACATCGTAAATCTGTCAATTTCCATTCGAGAACTCTTTAAAAAACGTATCTAAACTATATTTTGAATGAGCAACAACTGGAATATATTTTCACTATAGTAATTTTATTCAAACAATGGTCCACAGTATAGCGAAACTGTTTCGAATGCAATACTACTAAACAGATTTTGCCAAGATTAACGTTCTAATTCAGATTTTTGCATCAGATTCTTTGATTATGAAGTCAAATATCATATGAATATTTCAATATGACATTTTGTTTATAATTAATGCTCCTGTTTAGGCGTACGCATTAAAAACACCTTCAATATTTATAGTATGCAAAATATAGCGTAATGATTGAATAACGAGAGAAGTTTGTAAGTTATGCAATTTCTACGTTAATGCACTTTGAAGCATTTCTGAGAATATTCTTGCAAAAATGTATGGAAATACTACATTTTTATGCAAAGTTTAATACATATACACAACACACACATTATATATATATATAAATACATAAGTATATAAAAACTCGCATATCACTTTGTACACCTTACAGTACTTAGTACATTTCAGTAGGCCTAAGTTATCTAATATTTTATTAGTATAAAATAAATGCAATTGATAACATTAGGCAATCTGTATTTAGATATACAAGGAATTTCGAAATCGCATACTGCAGAGCGGCGAATTAGGGTTTTGTCAAAAAGAAATGCAACTTCTTATGCACATAAATAATCAAAAAAAATATTTTTCAAAATAAATAGGCACTGTATGCATTTTATATATAGGAATGATTGCCTTATATGTGAAAAGTTGGAATAAATTGATAATAAAATATTGAATGAATTAAAATATTGGAAAAATATTTTGGCAAGCATGGTGGCGAAACCTTTTTCCTATTATGAACGAAAAAAAACAAAATTGAGTGAAAACTAAAAACGTGGAATTTTAACCGCATTTATAAAACAAAAAATCAATGCAAATTTGTATCTAAGCTCACTAAAGTTGAAAATTTTTAACTAATGGTAGAGAGAAGAGTTGTTAATGATAGAAGTTAAGGCTTGGCTAGCTGAGGAGTAATATTTTCACTAATCAAGTTGATTTGTGAAATAATTACATTAATAATAAATAACCTTGAATCCATCTTCACGCGCTCCTTATCGGAAACCCGCCCCTATGAAACTAATTCGTGGATAAAAAGTAATACTGTTTCGCCTTTAATTAGTGATCGTCTAAAATGTAAGGGCAGCCATTATCAAAGTAAGACGCATTAATCAAGCATTGGAGTGGTTAAATTAACAAAGTAGCATTTTTATTAAGGAAATATAGAAACAAATTATTTTCAATAATGCGATTTTTAAACAATTACGCCGGTAGTCACGCGAGTGACATTTCTTTGAAATGAATTTATACTCCGTAGCCTGGTGCGGCATCCTACTTTAAGCCTTTCAGAAGAGACTGCCAAAGTTAAAGGTTAAAATAATTTTCTAACGGTGACAGCAACATTCCGCTATTGAATTATAAGTATCAATTCTTAATTACCCTTCCGCATTAAATGGATTTCGGTTAAAATTACGCCATTAGCAACAGAAAGTAATTTATTGGCTTGATTTATGCCTATTTGCTAATAACCCCTCCCATAAAAAAATGTTGATTGCAAATTAGACAATATCAATCAAAACTACTTAGTTTTACAAGCAAAAATGAGATAACTTATTTTTAGTTATAACATTTAATTCCAAGTTTACTTAGATAATAGAAAAGTTTTTAATCAAACTGTCTGGGCTCCATTTTAAAGGACCAAGCGTTTACAAATAATTTTCTCCTAGCCTAATAATAAATTTGAAAATCGGACGGCCTGTCTGGTCTATTGGAGAATATGATTTAATGTAATGTTCAAGATTTCTATCAAACGCGTTGTTGTGGATGAAGTGGTTGAAAATATTAACAATTTCTCTTTAAAAATTTCGAATTTTTGAAAAAGATTTAAATTATAAGGTTTTGAGCCTTGGAAGCAACAAAGAGCATTGAGCCTTTCTTTACATGTGAAAAGCTATCCAAAATCCATTGAGGAGTGCTTTGCGCATACTCAGAGGTAGTGCAGATGATTAAAGATTTTTTACACGATCATAAAAAAATTCAAAATCCCCTGGTTGTTTAAGGTTAAACAAATGTTTATGTTCTAAATGTGAGTGCTTGAGTTATCATTATACATACCTATTTAAATTAATTATAATGATAAAATTTTGCATTGCAACAATCTCCTTTAATACAGAAAGCACTTGTATGTTTGTTAACTTTTAAATAAGAAGTTTTCCAAAGTTCACGCAGAGTTAATAATAAAGATAGGGGTAAATTTGTTTAGCTAAAAACTTAGATGGCTGCAAACGCGCTTTCAACTATTTGTTTGAAATAATGAAACGAAATAAAAATGAGATGAGATTGTTGTAATAAGAAAGGAAATCATTAAAAACTAATCGAGTCCAACAAATGCGTAGCATGGAATGGTGTTTTCCTACGGGATTTCAAACCGTTCATGAAATGGTAGTTTGTGTTTTAGATTAGGATTGCGAATTCGTTTAGAATTAAAATGAAACTGCAAATTAATTTAAAACTAATAATAAAATGTTCGCAATGGTTTTGTATTTATTATGCTTTCAAAGCTTGATAGAAACGTTGAGTGCTTTGTTCCAAATTTCTAAAACTTGCACAAAATTCAGTCAACTATGATCTGTGACATTTCAGTTAATATTCTACTATACGCCTACACAACCGATACGATTGAAGACAAAGTTTAAGAAAAGTATTTGAGAAGAAATCAAGCAAACATTGAGAAATGTTCTCATACATATCAATCTCACATTTGCAGTGTCGTCACTAAGCATTGTCGCTCTAATTACGGTCATACACTTCAAAGGTAGGAAAGTCACATTATACGAATTTTTGGTAAAGCTATTCATTCGCCTGACGGAAAAATATGTTTCTCACTTCTTGTCCACTGTACTTAACCTTAAACTACTCTAAATGCTCATAATTCACTAAATAATATATATATATATAAATAAGTAAAATCTCATAACTCCATTGAATGGAGAATTTTCTCCTCATTCTTTTTCATCTTTAATTCGCGCGCTTGCCCTGACCCGTCTAGGCACAACGACTTCTGACTTTACGAACGGCTCTCCTGGACGAGACGTGGGTGGTCTATTGACAGAAAACAAAGTATTTGAGGTTAGTTTTTCAGCCATAGGTTTTAGACCGCTTAATTATCTAAACACTGGGAATGGGAAGAATTTAAATGTTTTGGCGAAAATCGAATTTGATATTTAAAAAAAATTAATTTCTTCATGTACTTAAAGCACGGTAATATTTTTATTAACAATTTTCAACACAACAGAGAAACACACTCATTCATAGATGCGTCAAAAACTGGAAAATATTGTTTGTAAATATGGACAAAACGTCTGTGCCTTTAGATGTACAAACTGAAGTGTGGGGTTAACACTAGAACTAGGAGCATTCCTCGAGAACCATTGAAAAAAACACTATTGATATCAAAGTTTTATTTAAAAATCAACAAAAAAATTCAAATATTGAATTCAATAGGATTATTAACACACACAGGCACTGGAATATGTTATACAACTTATAAACAAAATAAATTTGTGATTTGGGCCGAAACGAATCATGTCCGTAATAGCAGTTTAAGTCAGACAAGATAATCTATTTCCTCGTGATGTGCGGGTAGGGCCTTTTTAATGCCGCACTCGCTGACAAAAATACTACTACTCGTACCCGAAATTTTTTACTTGTACTGCCCACCCGCGAATAAAATTTTCTTTGCTGCAATTAAGCAATACAAAATTTTCACAATTTTTCAAACATAATTCACACTCATTATATATTAATTTCTGCAACATTTTATGCGCACCCGCAAGTTCTCGTGGGTTTGGACAGGTTAAACCGGGTACGCGCGGGTAATATCCGTACCCGCATATCACTATCATGAAATCAAATTTATTAATAAGAATATTGTAGTAAAATATACTCACTTTGCAATTTTTGTGACTCGTCATCGTACTTGGCAATTTGTTCCTAAATAACTACCATTAAAGAAATCGAAATATGAATGCACAATTTATTGATCACTAATCACATAAAAACCAAATACTGAAACGCTGAAAATACACCTTTCTTGTAGATATAACATACAAAACCATCTATTCTAGAACAACAATCAAAATTTAGATATGAAAATTTTTGAAAATATTGAGAAAAAAGACCCTAAAATGCATTTCACGATGCTAGATTTTAAATTTTTCAATTTTTTACGAAAATTTTTTTGATTTATTCAGTCAAAATCAAATTTGGAAACTTGACGGGGGGGACATTCCACCATGTTCGATATTCAGTTGGAGGCTACAATAATCTTTGAATAATTTTAGTAAAACCTCTTTGCACAACAACTTAAAATCCAATGCCTTCGTGAACAGCTCTTCCATAAATTACATGCATTAAAATAAATGAGCATCTGTAATTAAATTAGCAATTTTTAAAATTCTTTCCCGCATTTTTATTTTCATTTGAATAAAAGATTAAGAATATTAGAATCCTAATTTATTTGCATTACTATGCAGTGCTGCAAGTGTACTACATCCGGTTACTCACACTTAAGTGAATTTCCTTAACATGAATGCCTACTGTATAATAAAGAAAAAATTTTCAGAATTAACTGATACACGGTGATAAGAGGGTTGAACAATCTTAACCTATTTATTTCTACCATATTTGTACAAGAAAACATATAAAGGAAACTATAAGCAATGAAAAATTTGATTATAATTAAGTGGTATGGTAGCCAACTTTAAACGATTGTTACTAATGTGGCAACGTAGGTAGTAAAGTGAGATCTTGCAATGGAATGGAAATTGAATTCATAGACAAATTTTGTGGGAAAGCAGTGAGTATTAAAAATAAATTTGAATATGAGATTAGATGTAAATTGAGTGCGCTCTGAAGAAGCAGGGTATTAGACTAAGCATGAATAAAACACACTGCTAATTAGATTAGGTGGAGATGTTTAAGAAATTAGCGCGGTTGAAAAGAAACTAGCGGAGTACAACATCCTTACTGACAGAATAGGTCTCTGTATGTCACTAACAATAATGCCTAGTTTGTTTGCATTTCAATGGACAAGGCAAAGAAAATATTTGCGTCGACAACTACCCATCGGCGATGACAAATACGTCCAATTCGCGATAAACGTAAATAAATTAACATACTGAACTATAGCAGTCAATTTCAAGAAACTCTGGATGTAGATAAACTTTAGCATTTAACAAAAATCAACTTAAAATCAAGAGTAATGATAAACCAATTACTAGTAAATAACCCGAAAAGTAATCCCATGATTACCCTTGCCCTCTTTTGTCTAAAATTATATTAACTAGAAACTAAAAGAAAAAAATATTAAGAAAATTAGGTATATTTTAGATTTTTACAAGGAGCAGGACAACGAATAATTTTCAGGTTTTCAAAGACCCCTAAGGAACAACACAATTTCAGTACAAAATAAAAAATATTAAGTGTAGATGGAATCCGCTCTCAATTTGCATTTCAATGAAATTACTTGAATTGGAGCTAAAATTAGTTCATGAAGGAAAAACAGGCATGAGGCAAAAAATGGCAAATTGCAAAACAATTGCAATGAATTTGAGGCTTTTTGAGGAGATGAACAAAATTCATGGTACAGTCCTATTTAATTTCGTATTCCATATTATCAGAGGCTTATAATAACGCGATTAGATTTTAGTATGAATGCAGTTCCAATTTTCACTGATAGTTGGCGCAAGAAAGAATCATTATTAAACGTTCACATAAAAGTTAATTTTAGGGCTTGTCCTGACTTGTTATAATGTATACCTCGGCTAAAAATGAATTCAGGAAAAGGCTCAAAGAACTTTAAATCTGCATAAAAAAATGTGTAAAAAGGTGATTATTGATCAACTCAATGCTTTCACGAAAAGCAATTATTTCAATAAACAATTATTAATTTCAAATATTGAGTAAATTAACGAGTTAATTGTATATTTCTATAAAATATTGTCTTTAAGCAAAAGTACAAAGCACAAATTAAAAAGTGTTTGTTAAATGTTGTAATAATTGAAGAATGACAGCTAATATAATTTTTTAAAAACGCTGTTGACAAAACTCATTTGGAGTGGTATTTGTTTGCATGGCCATGGGAGACAGGTCGTCTAAACTGCTCGCATTGTAAAGTTTTTCAATATTACAGAAACTTTGCAAAAGGAAATTAATATAATGTACATTTGGATCCCACTTTTGATGTACCAGTCATTCTTTTTTAGACCTCAAAAACATAAAGTCATGGGATGCACGAATAAAATATTCAATTTTATACAAATATAGAATCGTGATTTGACTTACAAATAGATTTTCTATAGTTTATAAATTTTACAATGATCAGGAGGTTCGACGTGCATTGCGTCTCCTAATATGGTTAAAAACTCCTCGCGCAAAAATTAAAGATTTAATGATAGTTTATTGAAGCAAAAATGTATTTAATGGACTCCATGGTCACTCCCAATATCAGCAAATGAGAGGACAATTTTTCAGAAAATGCCATGAGAATGAACTGTGCGAGTGGTATAAAACGTTGCCATCCATTTTAATATTAAGATTTCAGCAAGATTCATTTATTCAAATGACATTTTAACATTTAAAATACATAACAAATGCTCAAGAACATCTAAGACCAATATTTCTATAGTATTTTCTAGAAATAGAAAGAAGAAAATAGAATAATTATCTTTACAATATGATGCTCGAAAAATTAATACTAATAAATAATTCGCTGAAATTCAAGGAAGAAATGACTTTCTATCTTAAGTCAAGTAAATTTCAAATAGATAAAGAAAATGTAAGCATAAAATGCGATTTCCGCTATAAGCCTATCCTTACATTCACCAATTAAACGAAGGATGGTGATATATTTTATTATTGAAATTTCCATATGAATGGATAACATGTTTGTTTTCCAGTAGAAGATAAGCACCTTGAGATATGTCGAGAGAAGGACAGATGTGACTTCCTGTTCAAGAATTTCTTTGTTGGCCTGATTCTGATAGCAGCATGATATGAGTGTGGGGAAGAGGATCTCGATTTTCAATGGATCAGAGAAGTAATCAAACGGAAGCGAACACATCTGTTGTAGTAGAGTGGGTGATCTACCAGCCTGTACGACTAACTAAACAAATATTAACTACACCGATGTCTTTAAAATTATAACAAATTTAAAGATAACTTAATCTAAGCCTAATCGAACAAAATCATTCAACAGATCTATTAAAATATTTTTTCTTAAATCTATTCATGGTAAAACTGAATAAGGAATTCCACATTTCCTCAATTAAAATTGTCCAAAGAAAACAATGAAAAAATCATGTAATAAACTTATGGTAAACTTAATTTTCTACACTTCATAAATACATAAACACAAAAAGTGTATTTATCCTCAAAACACAAATTTTCTATATTCCAATACTACACCTCTTGATAGAAATATTTACAGTTTTACAAAATTAGATTTTTTATATAATAAATATATTATTTTTTAAGAAAAGAATCATTTAATAATTAATAATCAAATTGAAAAATTAATTGTTAAGGATGTGTACTATTTTATAGCGAAAATTTTTTCATTGAAATATTTTTATGAAAATATACACCAATAAATAAAAATGTTGTAAATTTCAATAGTAAGCTAACTATGGACAAGTTAGATTCACTCTTCAAGATAAAAAAAACGTTCCAGGTAAGCTGAATTAGTGTGAACCCTTTTAAATAGTCTGGTCATATACATATTTAGAAAGGTAAGGTAGCAAAATTGTGTACTTCTAATCTGGAAAAACGCAAAGTAACCAAAGAAAATATTCCGAAATAATGCTAATGAAAACAAACATACTAATTTTATTAAACTGCATTAAAAATTTGTAAACGTTTATAACGTTTATAAAAAGGATCTCAAAAATCTGAGAGTATCACACAATAAAGTGAGAGAAAAGTGTCTCTTGTATCATTTTAGGAGCTGCGACCTTTGAATTGGCAACTGCACGCCTGAATGAGTCTGTGTGATCTATCTACATAGTTAGAAACAGTTGAGGTTTGTTGTCATGGGATTTCGACCTCGGGATTACCTGAACATTAGGAATGGAGAGAATTTAAATTTTTAAAAAAAATTGATACTCAAAATCGTTTCAAGTACTTTAGGCGATAAACATTTTCAACAGTAATTTTAAGTCTGTCTACCAATAGATGTGTCTACATCTCATAATTTCTATTTTTCATAATAGGCTTCGAGAAAATTTTTTGAAAATGTGGAAAACAGTTTGACCTTGTAAAATGTTAGGAAGTTTAAAGTTAAAGTAACATGATTTTAATTAAAAAAAGAAAACAATTTTTGAAAATGTGGAAAACAGTTTGACCTTGTAAAATGTTAGGAAGTTTAAAGTTAAAGTAACATGATTTTAATTAAAAATAATTTTAAAAAATATATCATGAAATGGACATTTTTACAATATGTGCAATAAACCCCAATTTTGAATGATGAAATAGATAAATTTCAAGAAATCCTGTTTAATTAAATGATTAAATGATTTTTACCAGCATTATGGAAGACAATCTAACAGCTAAATTGAAAATTGCTTAGAATACCTGTACATTCGTTCAAGTATTTTATTTTACACTCAAATACCGCATAAACAGTACATCCAGTGGCGCGTTTAGGACTTCTCACATGAAGGCTGACACCCATTTCTTTCATTTTAAAGTTTTGCTTAACGTTTAGAACTTTTACATTCCAGTTAGGAGTGAAAGCCAAAGTTGAAATTCTAAGAATTCTATGTATCCTTCGTATAGTTCATAAAGAATAAGAGATTCACTTTTATTCATAATTTCATAATTTATTAAAAAGATGATGGTCATATGTGGTGCTGTGGAGGCTAATTTTTTGATCGGTGAAAAATTCATTTTAAATATTTGAAGAAAAATTCATTTTAAATATTTGAAGATTTTTTTTCAGTTTGTCGTTTCATAAATTATGTTTAAAATGGCTAAATAATGTTGACGAAGACTTCGCAATGCATCACTTTTTGTAATTTGTCACAAAGAAAGCCAAGTCTCTTTGGCATACATAACATGAAAAGCAGAATAGATTCCAAAGGAAGTATTTGATTAAAGTTGAGATTTAATGTGTAAAGGTTTATTTACCAATAATTTAATTAAAACCTAATTAAAATGCATGCTTGTGAATAATTAGCATTTCAGAATGAAAATGTCAACTAGAATTTTTGATTTTAAATTAAATATTATGTCAGTGAACTGAGAAAAGATGATGGCCCATTGGACGGTGGTTGGATGCAAAACGTGATCACAAAAGCGCGTAGTGATGCACAACGGGGCAGGAAATTAAATAAAACTTATATCGAAAAGTTCAATGGCGAATAGGAAAGAACGCAGGCAGACGAAAATTAATACAACTAAAAGCTTTTAAGAGTCTCTACTTTTTACTAAATTAAATCGAAGAAATAGTCAATTGGCTCAAAGAAATGTTAATTCCACGACCTAAACAAGCCACGAAGCGAAATCTTCAATTCAATATGAACAACGGCATGTCTTCTGTCCCGGATAAGTCTTCTTTAGCAAAATTTAAACGGGGGGAAGTGGAATAGGATTGGCGCTAATCCACGCCCGTAGTCAAAAAAGACATTGTGCATAATTAATGAACGGTGGAAAAACAGAATAGAAATATCCACTGTACCTAAAACTAATAGCCATTTAGTCTGTTTTTTGAATAACGCAATCCTTCATTTCAAAAGAACAACACATCCGAAAGCATTACACTTCGCATTGGACTAAAGAGGATCCATGCCTCGTCATAACATCTCATAAACTCAATTTGATAAACCACTTGAATTAAATGCTTTAAAACTTTATAAAAAACCTTATTAACACTCAACAAACAAAAATAAATGAGATGGTTTTTCAGTAATGGAAATAAGTAATAATAGGTTAACTCGCGATTTTACTTAAGTAATGAGTACGATACCTAAAAATTTTTACATAATCAAATAAAGTCAATAGGAAATCCGTCTGAATACAAAATACTCTTAGATATAGTGTAGAAATTAAGAAAACAGTGTGTGGAAATTTTAATTTTGACAGGCGTATTTACAAAGGCGAATGAATATATTTGCGGGGCAAACAACTGGCTTCTCCCTATGATTGTTTAAGCGCTGTGAATTGGGGTGGCTAGCAATTGAATAAAGTTTGAAGACCTTAGAGAATTGGTCAATGTTTACCATGTAGTTCAATTGCGTACACAGTGGAAGTATATCAAATTAATTCCTTTGCACTTAATTTAATATTATATACATAAAACGCGGTAACGACAGTATTTCCCAAAATTCTCAAAAACAAGAGAATGGAAATTTATCATTAGCACAAAATATATTTTATGACTGGACACTTTGTGTACACGATCAATGCGCTCGATATAGTTAAAGTCTAAAATATGAAACACAGTTGGCACTTTAATGTCAGTAAACCGTGTAGGAGTGATTTTCTTTGGCTTTTTCAGGCAGTCAAGTGTGGAATAATAGATGAGAATTTCACTGATTTCTCAATGAATGCTTATGTAAATCATTTGATTAGATTAGTGAAAATTGGAAGTTTATCAAATTACAACAAAGAAACAAATGATTACATTAATTTCAGGAACGTATTTAATTGACAGGCATTTACAGTAATTTCAATGAAAAAGGATGATTTTAGTTTCATATGATGTTTCTAGAGAAAAAAACAGAGAAGATCGTTCTTACTGATTATTCAAAAAATAGAGTGGAAAATTTGTTTAAACACTGTTGATAATGATGATGTTAAGGTTTGCCTAAACTCAGACTTATCAACGAGGCGACATTTCCAAGCTCGGCTCGGCTCGTTTAAATTTTGTGTAAGTTCGGCTCGGCTCGCTGCATAAAATCTTTGAATGAGACTCGTTTTAGCTCGGTATTTTTTAAAAAATAGTGTTCAAAGAATTTTTTACATAGCTCTTCCTATTATTTAATAAACATTTCTTAAATAAGATTATAGGAAAGGCATAATGACTGCAAAAAATAAAAAAAATCTCCATAATCAAATTAACAAGCAGAACAATAAACTTGCTTTGCCTAAAATAGGCTCGTTTTGGGCTCGTTGTATATCAAATACTGTGCTCAAGCTCGGCTCGGCTCGTTGACAAGGATAAACTTTTATAATAGGGCTTAAGTGCAAAATTAAATTTCAAAAAATAAACCACTGAGGTGAAATGATACTTCACGGCTAACCTGATTATCATAATTGTTGCATGCGAAAAAACCAATGGCCATGATCACTTGATGGGTGAGATCAGTAACATTTTCATGCTTGATACAATGCCACAATAAGTAACTAGCGATGTGCCGAAACTGCAATGACATGCTTTCATCACCCAATGACTTCTAAACACAAACTTTCTATTTTAAAGATATGAATAGATTAAAACATCGAAATCAGAAAAACCGACATCTTATAAAACAAAAACTGGGATGTGTCTATTATCAAAACCTACCATGGACTATCATAGAATTCATACATTTGAAATCTATATTTGATATTGATTAATACATTCAACCAACCTATGTTGAATCTAGTACTCCTAAACATTTTTTGTCAATGAACAGAAAAACAAAATTTTTGACAAGATCCAATCAACAACTCTAAATACTTGCATTCTGATCACTAATTCAGAAACTTGTTAATTTAGGTTAGACAAAAAACTCATTTTTAAGCATGTTCTTTTACTAATGACATAAAAACAAGTCATAGCAAGAATGACTATAAAGACTCCAATATTTTTCATAAACAGTACTTGAATCCATTTAGGTGAAAAAAATTTAATGTGAGCCCACTATCATATGCATTTTCATTACATTTCTTCATTTGTAAGCATAAAATGGATTAGCTAAAATTGCAATTGAATACCATACTAATATGTTCATGGGCTAATTACTTCTAATTAACATGATGTAATATAATATCTTCGCAGTAATATAATGTTTTAGGCTATTATAGAATGTGTTTAAGCTTAAATAGCCGAGTGTCGTATTAAAAGGACAAACCGTTTTTTCACATTTTCAAAGAAATTTACAAGCCTATTAAAAAATTTGGAAACAGTGAGCCATTGAAATTAGGTCTAGAAACTGGCCGACTCGTTGGTCGGGTCTGATTGGCTCAACAATTACCCGGATTTGAGTCGGGTCAACAATTAATCGTCCATTAGCTGAGTCAGATCAACCAACCTTTTCGGCGAGTCGGGCTAAGACTCAAGATTCAGAATGTACATTCATTAAAATTGACCGCATATATTTTAGTGTAAATGAACAGATCCAAGGTTAATCTTATTTCAATTGCATTTGTTATAATTATATGAAATGTAATACAAAATAATAAAGAAAAAGACCTTTTTTATTATTATAATCCCTGTCGGATTGGGTCAGAAACTTTTTACTCCGGGTTATGTCGGCTCCGAATTTGTTTGGACCGGGTCGGTTAGAGTAAAGAAATGTTTACCCGTTTCCAGGCTTGATTGACATATCTAATGGTGGACATTCCTAAATGTAATGATGGAAATTTCTACTAAAGCATATTGCTGTGGTTGAAGTAGTCGAAAAGCTTGACTATTATATTTTTAAATTCCGAATTTTTAAAATCTCTATAAGGTTTCGAACCCATGGAAGCAACAACGAAATTTACTGTTTCATTACATTTACATAGATTTTCCAAACCCATTTAGGCGTGGGTGCGCAAAGTCAGAGGTCGAGGCCACGAAGGATATCTTCATTAGTTTTTGAGATGTAAGCATTTCAAAAACTTTCAGAACCCTAAAAAATTTCAAAATTTCTGGGTTTTTAAAGGTAAATAAACATTCATTTAAAATGACTGTCAACTGGATTTTCATTATTATTATTGCTAAAAACTAGTAAAAAAAATAGTAATTTCTTTGAAATTTGAAGATCTAAAGAAAAACGCCATTCAGCAGTAACGCATTAGGCCCACAATCTCAAGCCAGTAATCCAAATTAATAGTTAATATAATTTGTATAATTTCTGTTCATTATATACCCGTCCTACCTTTCGAAAAAGTATTTAAACAATGAGGCTAAATAAAAACTAAATAAATTGAATTACTGCGCCGATCCAATCAAACGAAATAACCATGGGCGGGGAATCAATTATCAAAATATATTTCACTTTGTTCTATAATTGTATTAATATTTCAATGCTGAATACGCCATATTTGATTATGCAATAATGTAAAGAACTTAAATGTTTAAATTTGAGAAAACGGAAAATTTGATTTTGAGGATTTAATTCAATATCGATTTAAACGACTAAAAATGTATATCTCAATATCATTGCAAAAATTCGATCAAAAGTTAAACTGATAACATATATTAGTCAGCCCCTAACAGTACAGCAAAATCCAGTGGTCAGCCGCAAAGCTAGGGTCAAATTAAAAATTATATTGTAAATTAGATGTAGAAATTACTCAAAATATGCAGCGCTTATACAAAACAGCAAGAAATAAATGTAGTGCACAGAGTAGACTTGTCAACAAGCCGAAATGTCTAAACTCCCCTCGTTAAGTTTGAGGAAGTTCGTCTCGGCACTTAAACTCTTTCAATGAAGCTTCTTTCTGCTTGATAATGATAAAAACCTGTAGTATCGGTTTCGGTAAGGTATACCGTCGACCTCTAGCAGCGTTACTACAGCATTTTCGAGAAAAATGTTAACAACTTCATTACTGCATTGTCAAACTTAATCGTTTCCAAATCTACGTTTGGTGTTATACAATCGAAAATTGGATAACTGGGGGTTTAATGTGCTAGATTTAATCCTAGGAAAAAACAACACTTGAATTGCATTCCAAAAAATTGTTAAAAAGTCGCTTTAACTTGATCAAAGCTCAATGTTGGCAAAAAATGTTATTTAAATTTAAAAAAATCAAAAAATCTGATTTTTTTAAATCGTTTTTTTTAATTAAATCGGATTTTTTTATCTAAATTTCAATTTTACCCAAACAATCAAGCTTCCAAGATAGTAAATATTAGAAATCCTTTTGATACTACTATTTTTGAAATACAATAATTTAATCAATTAACTGAAGATAAAAAACATACAAAAAAATAAATTCAGAGCTTGCCAATTCCTTTAATATCAGGACAATTACTTCAAAACAATTAGTATCTTTTTAGTGTGTTTGATTTAAATCAATAATTGAACTAATAATGTGCTTTGATTTAAATCATAATTTAAATCGAGTGATTTAAATCGACCAATATTGTCAAAGCTTCAAATTAAAAAAACTTCGTGCAAAAATGTTTGTTTTTAATCTTATTTAGCCAATGGGTAACATTTGACCCGCACAATAAAATTCAATGTGGAAGCGATTAGAAAGTGTGTTGGAAAGATTAAGTTGATCATAGCGCGTATAAATTCATTTATTTCATGTTAGCTACAACAAATGGTATGTAGCTACTAAATTTGGAATTCTTCTTTCATTGAATGAAATGAGAATAGATAAATAATCCATTTTAGAAACATGCATTTTGTGGTATTCAACATTTTATACATAAAGAAATTTATCTCGGGAATAAAACACACGCGTTTAGTGTCAATAAAAAACTGATCAAACAACCATAACTCGTCATTTGTCAAAAATAACCCAATTTCAAAAAATAGAAGGGCATACAAAACACCAGTAAAAATTTTTAAAAGTTAAGTGAAGCAGATTTAGTTGTATAAACGAATATTAGTTGACCTAAGGTTCACCAAAAAGTGATGGATAAATTAAGGTTAAGGCCAACGTTTAATACTATACCAGGCATTGTATTCTTTTACAATTGATGAAATATATGACTAATATAGTAGGTTGATTCATTTCATCATATCGTAATGAAAAGAGCAATATATCACTGTTTTTGTAATTAGTAGGGAACATTTTATAAAATTAAAAACATATTTTTTGCTGACTAGTATTTAATCTGTATTCAATGTATTTTAAGAAGCTTTTTATGCCTTGAAACGAATTAGAGAAATCAATGCTAATCCAATGTTAATACTTATAGTATGAAAATAGTAAAGTGGGGATTTCTAACTTATTCAATACTATGAATGGGCTTATGAGAAAGTCAGAAAAGCATTGGGGACACAGCTGCGCAAAGAACAGCCAGGTGATGGCGTCCACTTGCCTACCATTCAATATGCTGCCACGGAAAATCAATTAAAACGCTGCGGGGCGCCACAACGGCTGCGTATCGATCGTTATGCTAGATTAGCCGCGATTTGGGTTTATCCAGTCGACACTAAATTATAATTTTAGTAGACTTTAACGAGTTGCCAGTACAGCAAAAATGGACGATTCTCTGCATAATACAAAATAAGCACATCTTCACAAAACATCGACAGTTGCCTTCGATTAATGAACTTTAACATCATCTATATAATTTTAAAAAATTATGATATCAAAGTCCCAGTCTACGGAAATACTTCTACTTTGGTAAAGCAGATGGAATTAAAATTATTTTTTACAGAAATGCAATCAAGTAACAATATTTGGATGGTAGCTTGGAGTCAATTTTTGCTACTTATAGAATCTATCTTTAAATAATGACTCTCAAATATAATGAATAAGGTGGTTTTTGACCAAAATATATACACATTTTACCACGAGACTAACATTTTAATTTTCATATTTTTCGTGAAAAGTAAATTTTGACATTTTTGTGATTTCATACCAAACTGACGATTTTTTACCCTAATCATGAAAAACTTGAGTATTTTTTCTTGAACAACATTAAAAATATGTGCAATCCATTTTTATTAGTGTTGTTATTTTTAAAAGCGATTTAATCGAAAAAAGCAAGAGCAACAGTTAATCATTAGTTTGATTCCAAACCAATGACAGTTTCGGCATTACAATGCCAGATAAATCAGTAGATATTTATCGATTAAACAGTTTAAGTCAGTCTTACAAATGCGATGCTTGTTCAAACCAAGTGTAGGCAAAGTTGATACATGATCAATAAACACGCTCAGGGGTGTAGTCAGTAATGTGAAAAATTTTAAATAGAGCAGTCGATTTGACACCAAACCCGATGGGGCTAACTACCTCATCTTAAAATTAAAATATTCCATAAAACAGTAAAATATGATTCATAAAGAATTTATCAATAAGTCCATGCGATAATTTTATTCACATCGCCATGACACTACATCAGAGATGGACACGGGCTGGACAAAATATTTAGGAAATAACGGAAAACGGGCCGAATAAAATGAATTGCAACAAGCTTGTAAATATACATTTTTGAAATCTCACTAGAAGCACCTATCCAACGTTGTGTAACGTTGCATTGTAGGTATATGCCAGTCAAGCAACTTCTGCTCAGTTAGAAAGAAAGAGACTGTATGCAATTTGGATTTAGTGCTACAGTAAAAAATTAATGTGTTGAAATAGATCAATAAATTTTGACGGGCTAAAACAATTCCAACATGGGCCGAAACGGGCTTGAAATAATAGCTGACGAGCCGGACTGGACCTGAAAAATTCGGCCCGTGTCCATCTCTGCACTACATTGTTATTATTAAAATTAAATTAAATATTAGATATCACTATTGCCGAAGCTTGTCTCAGATTATTGAAGATTCCGGATTAATGATTGCTGAATTAGTGATGGGCTGTACATCTTCTTTAAGTTCATAAAAATGGGACAGCAGACTTCCTCGTAATTTTAGTTATGCCCATGAACACGCTGACTTGTTATATTCATTCAAAAAAAATTAATCATAGGGAGGAGAAATGGAATTATTCTAAGTACTTTAATAGGATAAAAAATAGTATTTAGTAAAAAACTAATATAAAATAAATAACCTAACTAAGCGGTACACCTTGAGTAAGCACAGAAAACTGATACCAGAAATAATAAGCCGTACAGCCAAATAGGAAATAATTATAAAACAATTTAGACAACTACATGGCTTTTTTAAAAAATTTCAAATAGGCCATGAAAAGTATTAGACAATCCTCTTCTTCTAACTGCAACCTGAAAAACCCAGCTTACAGCAGAAATGCTTGAATGCATTTATAAGACGCTCACGAAAATGTTTGAGGAGCAAACAATTCATAGAAAATAAGGGTTTTGAGACTTAAATTATTTTTAAATGTTTTTGAAAGAATTTGTTTCCATTATTGGCATGTAAAACAAGGCATTAAAATGAAATGGATGAAACTAATGATCAACTTTTTAATAGAATATAGGAAAATATTTTTTTTAAAAACTATCAGTATTATGTGCTTTTTAATTTTTTTTAAATTTCTGAATTAAGCCATAACGATTGATACAAAAATTTTGTTCATAAAATGTCTGCACTCCCAAACTAAAATTTATAGTAATTAATTAAACAAACGGCTCTTCATTCCAAATATTGAACTTAAATTCATGTATACACACACGCATGCCCAATACAGAGACCGAGTCAAGTTGAATCGAGTTGGGCCGATTCATGAACCTTAAATATCATCCGACATGAAAAATTTCTAATTAATGTATACAATCTAGAGTTTCAAATTTACATCTTCGAAATGAGAATTGACCCAGCCAATTGGATTTGCTAAAATCTTACCATAAGTTAGCAATTATGTTTTTAAATGCCTCTGTACATAAATTGCTTTTGATCTTAACGTTCATCCAAAAATTGAACAAAAATATTTGATCTTAATCAATCAAAAATGGGTGAATAATCTCCAGTATACGATGAAAGATTAATTGAATAATTTGAATTTATTGTAGTTAATCGAAAACTATATTTTAGAGACGTTCCCTGAGTTTTGACGAAAGTTGAGTAAAATGGTGTCTAAAATTATATTAGTACACAAATTGGAAATTATACGTAATAAAATTTGAACAAATGAATAGAACAAAGGAAAGTGAAAATCTTTGATAATAGTTTTTGCTAAAGTTTTACTCTCCACTTATCTTATTCCATCCACGATTTTTTAAATGTGAAGCTCTTAAAAGGCAGTGTATTGTCCATAAATGTTAAAATTTAAGTTTATTGACATTATTGCGATAGTGTTCTAAGTCAGAAAAGTCACTTAAACTTTGTAAACCACCAATAGAAAAAATTCTCTACAAAACTCTTTTTTGAATGTGAATTTGAAAATTTTCACTTAGTAAACGAACATATTTTGTAATATAGTTCACAACAAATTTTGTGTAAAATTGAGAAATCAATCTTCCTAAGATGAAACAATTTTTATCGGAAATAGTAAAGTAAGTTCCTTGTCAAGGGAACTTTTGAATCTAGCATAACTTTAAATTTATGCTTGAAAATGCATTACTTCGGGTTAGAATATATTGTCTCTTACTACAATAAATTAGAATAATTTTTTTTCAAAAAATATGACCAAACTAAATCGATTTAGAAAAATATTTTAAAATTAATTACGAGCGCACTTCTATGGTTGCTAAAAAGACGGTAGTGAGCTTTGATATATGTCCTAATTGACAGTCAAAGCCATGCCGATGCGGAAGCCTACAACAAGTCGGATAGCGCTATCCATTTGCCGTTTTCCTCAAATGTCGAGCAAGCGGGTTACAGCATTTCCAAGGATCTTAAATATTTTCACCACTGCTATTGCATCCGGGTTATTGTTGGAATACAAAGATGAGGGATAGAATTTCTTTCAAACCTTCAGCGAAATTCAAAACACTGAAAGCGGTTTTAGCTCAAAATTGACAGATTTATCAACTTTTTCTAAAAATAAGGGATCAAATTACTCTTTTCAAAAGTCCAAGAGGACGAAAGAGACCATATACTATTTTTTAATCGCAAATTTCAAAATAAACAAGAGTGCTTTTCAAAAAAGAATTAAATTTGAGAGCAATACTTTTAAAAGAAAAATTTTATTTTTCCAATTTGAATAAAAATTTAATTACAATTTGTAATTTTATGCACAAATGTTTTGCAATAACTTATGAAAGGAGAATTATAAATTTAATCAAAGACTAAGTACTTTATTAGTGTTAAAACTTTGAAATACGAAATCCATAAAAATAAACGAAATATAAAATAGAAAACGACTGCCAAAAAAGATTTAAATTATTTTCAATGTCTGATCTAATAAAAACAATTATAAATCATAATTACATACATTTTTGAATAGACAACAACCATATAGAAATAAATAAACTAGAGCCGTACTGGAAAACGAAAATGCTTTTTAGTAAATTCAAACTAAAAAATCTAAAAGTTGTAGAAAAATGTGAAAAAATAGTTTCACAAAACTTTTAATCTCTACATTTTTCAAATGAGCGAACAAATATGGTTTCACTTTCACGTAATACAAAATTTGGAAAATGTGAAGTAACGTTTCAACACAACACATCGGAAATAAACGACAGTGTGGAGAATAATTGCTAATTGAAAGAATTAATTTAATTGTCATAGATGTTAGCTTCGCGAAAAAATGAAGAATTTTTAGAATTTTAAATCTGAAATTAACAAAATTTGATCATCGCATATATATATCGCGAATTTACTATATTTGTAACACACTAGAATTTAAAGTTTATTTAAATTAAAAATTTTTTTAGACATATTACACACACACAAACCACAATGTAAGTAAAAAAACCAACACAGCCAAAATTGAAATATCGGTTTGGCATGAAACACTGTAAGGGATCTAATGCCAAACTTTTTATTTACATTTTACTACCTGTGGTTTAATTTTTTGATCAGTCAATTGATTAGAAATTAATAAAAGCTAAAAATAACAGAAGGATCTTTATTTAATTGAAACTAATATCATTATGAACACTAATAGAATTAGACTGCATTTGTTAGTTATGGAAAATTATGAGGACCACTTGGACGGTCCTGACATCAATAATCTCTGTGTAAATGAGCCAAAGATATAGGGTAAAAAATTGCTTTTAAGCAATAAAAAATGGGAAAAACTGAAACACAACAATTCTGCTAACAAAGGTTGGGTGCTTAGTGAGGGAAAAAACTGAGGGCTAGCCTCCATATAGATAATGCAAAAGCCAGCATCCGATTTTAAATTTTGCGCAGGGTCTTTGCATAATTGTAGTAGAGTTGAAATTTCCTTCGCAAAAATAATATAAAAAATGGCATAAAACGCAAAAAAATCGATTTTGTAAAAACATCAGCTTAACTTTACAAGTAATTTATAAATCAAATGTTTGTTTTCATTTCACGCCTGTTTGCGATTTCATTTCATCAGTCAGTCGCCAGCTGAACGAGATTTTTTGCAATAAACGGGTAAATAGGTTATTAAACTGTATTTCATTGTTAAAAATTGAATAAATGCGTCACTAGAAACGGCACACTGAAAATCAATTTAATTGTAAAAATAATTTCTTAAAAGTTTTACTAAAATGTAAGCATTAAACCAAAAATAATTTTAAAACTAATTTTTGTAAATTAATGTAAACACAATTCAAGGCAAAGAGAAATTAATCAAACTAATAAAGAAATTGGTTTACGTCAAAATGATAAGTGTGACTGGATTTTGGGGGGAGAATTGAAAGAAGGTATGTTATTATGTATTAAAATTAGAAACTTATTCATATTTGCTGTGCAGAACACATAATTTAGCTAAAAGCAATTAAAGCAGTCAGTAACTATTAAGCGAGGAACGTCTGAGAAACAATTCAACACACTTCAAGTAAAGCAACGCTAATTTGTTTAAGATTTTTGTATTTTGAAAAATAAGTAAAGTATAAAGAAATTTAAAGAATCTTTGATTTGATAGTAAAAAACTTCTAAACACTTGATAGCACTTTTACACGCTTTGTCCCATGAAATGAAATTGAATGTTAATTCCTTGCTTAAAATGCAGAAATTAAGTTTACAATTGCCGAATTTGGAATCAGGGTGCAAAGTTAGAATGCGCATTTAGAGTTTTACAATTGATTCACTGCCGTAAATAAAAACTTGTAATAATATGGATACAGTCTCATAAACCCTCATAAGCGAGCAAATCACAGTTAAGCAATGTTTATTGCCATTTAAAAATGTAACCTCAGAAAAGCATAAATTTGACAATGAAAAAACGTAAAAATATTTTGCATGCACGGAAATGCCCACACCGTTTGTATTTTAACTGCAAGTGTGAATAATTTTTTATAGGTACAAAGTTTGTTATGAAATATTTTTTGGAACATTTTAAATCCATTAAAAATGTGTTTTTAAAGGATTCAATTCAGTATCAATTTTTAACAAACGCAACCAAAATGCATGTTTATCACCTCTTGCGACATAGTCCAATCACGCAAACTCTGAATGATAATAGCTCTTTTATGTATAATAAAATCGTTGAAAAAAGTGAGAATTTGAATTACCACACCATATTTCTGGTACACATTCTAAATATTTGTAAATTTGTCAAAGGATTGTAATTTCAGTTCCAATCATGTTTCGCGTTTTTTTGACAATTCAATTTTATCACATTGTTTTAATTTTCATTAATCGTCTAGATTAATTATGTCGTTCTCACTAATCGATCCCGGGTAATCGCCATTAATTGGTCATTGGAAAATCATTACACAAAAACATTTGAATTTTCATATGCAGATAACACGAAACATATATAAGGAATTTTGCACAAGTATATGAGAAAAACAAAAATTAAGGCCAATCTGACAAAACGAACAGTTACACATTCAAAATTGATAAGGAATATAGTTTGGGTTATTGCTTGTAAATCCATACTCAAATCAAAAATGTTCTACTCCCTCAATTTTGACTATTTGTTAATTCAAATGTAAAACTATAAAATCATTGAATGATAATACAAACTTTTATGTATCGGATGAAAGTAGTATGACTGGTATTGTAGAAATAACCAAAGTTGCTCCCTCAACAAGATGTCAATAATAGGATCAACTATAATACTTACAATTATGGTATCTAAAGGGGAATGATACACTAAATACACTAACGATTTTTGTTCAAAGTTTTTGCCAGATTTTTGTTCAAAAAAAATCCGAGGTATAGCTCAGAAAAATCCTGACAAAAGCTTGAACAAAAATCGCCAGAGTAGCATTGCCTTAAAAAATTTCTTTTACTAACATTGTATGTACAATCAAGGACACCAAAATATATTTAGGTGTTTTTGATACAATCAAAATTAAACGCTACTAAATAGCTACATCAGGGATACATTAACTGGAATTTACTGAAGCATACATAAAAATAGCTATCAAAACAAAAATATCAAAACCCATATAAGTTTGCGATTAATCAGTATTCTAACTTTAATTAAATATTTTTTCATTCCGTGATGATTTCCTTAAAAAATTGTGAACGCTGATAATATTAAAAATCTGAAAGCATCACTGAATGTAGGATCTTCCCCTCTTTCATTTACGCCTTTAAATCATGCCCAGTCGCGAATATATCCAGACGTGCTTTTCTGAATATTATGCCCTTGAAAATACAAGTTACGATTTAACCTAAACTTCATAGGATTTTTTTAAATTGAAAAAATTCTTCAAAAAAAATTAAAAATAATAAAGATGTTCAAAACCTATTTAAAGTATTTAACTAACTATAGATATTTTTTTCCTTCTTTTAAGAAGAACATAGGCACCACAATATTTGACGAGGCTTAAACAATTTACATACAGAAATCAAAATATTTGAAGTTATTAAACATGGCAGGAATTTGGATGTAAATACAAAAAATTGGAAAATCATGTATTTCCGGCAAAGAAATTTCATCGCAAATGTTCACCATAAGAGACGAGCGTATTTGTCCACATTTCTTAATAGGCTTCGAGGAAAGTGTTTGAAAATGTGTAAAAACCTACTCTATCCTTATTGATACAATAGACAGTCGAGGATTAAATAATTCGAGTTTTAATCGCAACCTATTAATAGAATTTTTTCAATGCTCTATTATGAGAGCAAATGCAAAACTCAAAATTGACAAAATTCAGTCCATAGGCAACACTACTCTAAATGCGCTTCAATGAAAAGTAAGATTCGTTCCAATTTTCCTTTTTACTAAAAAACCTTTTAACAAAGCGGACATCTCCATGCCATAGATAATACTACAAACTCAGTTTAAGATCATTTCTACTTGAATTAAATTAATCTAAACCATAGAATAAAAATAATGAAAAATGCCTTAGGTCTCGCAATTAATTGATAAACCATGACCACAATTTTCATTGAAAAAAAGAACCGGCCCACTTTCTAAGATATCCAAATTCTTTTGGTTTTGTGAAAATAGCAAACATGTTAATAAAACTGCTACTTTATATTTTCAATACTTGATAAAAAATATTTCAATAAAAGAATATGGCGAGGTAAAAATTAGAAAATAGTAAATAGCACAAAACTCTTAGAGCGACTAAATTCAACACTATATTCGAATTTTAATCAAAAAAATTATTACAATACTTATTGCAGAAGTCAATTTTTGGAATTTAATGGAGATTTTAACAGAGATAGATGGTGTATTCGCCCTCCCCCATACGTTTGCTAAGGGATCATGGAAAGATTTTTATTGATCATTTACAACACTCGATAGCTCAACATTCATTCAATCAAAGCAACAGGAATGGGGAGAATCAACCTAAGAAGCCAGTTTACCAAACAGTATGCAAGCAATTGAGTTTTGTACGTTATTCCAAAAGACTTACTTTGGAGGAAGTATATGTGATGTAACCATACCTACATTTTACTGATTGGATTTCAGTTTGTATATCTACTGATTCTTCTTGCTCCCTATCACATAAATATTAATCTCTTTATGATGATGTAAAAATCCTTAAACAAGAGTAAAAGTATTTCATGCCTCTTAATATTATTAGATATAGACTGAAAAACACGATAAGAACCCATAAATTTTCAGTGGATAATGCTTGTATGGGGGTTAATAAATGATCTAGAAAGACGTAAAAACATTCTACATGTAAAAGATAATTTTGCTGCTGCAAAAATATTTGTAAAACAAGCATTGTAGAGATTAAGACAAAGACTTAGAATAATGAATTGAGAGCGTGATTAGTGTTGGCTGCTGATAAACCGTTGTTCTATCTCACTAATCCGCAACCCTCACTACAGCGTCCGACATCCCCGGGGAGCCGACTGTCAAAATGCGTGTTGATAGACTTCACCACCAATCTTCTCCACACAGTCGTTAATTATTGATAAGCTACGTGGTCGCGCTCCATGAAACTCCACGATCCATGCACCTCAACAGAATGACTACAGGGACACGCCGCCCCCTGCTGCGTTCATAACAATAGATGGGTGGGACGCCCGCCAAAACTCACTATTAGCAAATTGCAGTTTTTCCACTTGGACGGAAATTAAATTTTGTTGCGCACTTTTGCGTGCTACGCTCTAGCAAAACCAATTGAATTATGGGAACAATAAGAGGGTGTGGCGATAGCGGGATCAATTTCATTAATGTTGAAGACAACCTAAGTTAATTGCTCAAGCTTTGTTCACAGTTGTTTTTAATATAGTGCTATAGCTGGCGGGCGTATTAAATTAATAACAGCTCTTTAATTCCTCAAATGTTTTTATTGGAGAATTGGAACAAAAGAAAAATTTCGTCTAATAATTTGTTATCTCATGTCACTTAATCAGTTTTGAAATTGCCTAAAACTAATGGAATTAGCTCTACACTCACTTCAGAATGGGTTACAAATAACAACTGTCATTTTGGTTTCGAAACTCAACGATAGGTCTTTCCATTTTTAAATTACCAGCAAACTATACGTTTATAAGCTGGATTATACTGCAGCTAGATACAAAGCGCGTCAAATCATTGAAATTCATATCTTAAGAATCTCAAAGTTCCTGCTAAAACATCGGTTATTGGGGTTTCACAAACACAGTAATATAACATCTAATCCCAGTGATCGGGTAATTTCGAGGCTGCGATAGCCAAGGGGTTCCAAACCAAATGGTAAAAACCGCCTTTTTCCACTTATCAATCTGAATATTTGAATAGTTACGTTTTTCAATATACCACCAAACATAACATTATTCCTTGCACATTTATAGCTAATCTTTAGGAAATATATATGTTGTAAGTAATGCGCTTCCTAGAAACCTGAAAATGCATTGATATTATGAAAAAAGTGAAGACCTGAAACGACTTAGGAACACATATTACCTGCATTGCTTGAATCATGGAAAATCAATTCGCATTCAAATACTACAACACATTTTGAAAAGTTGCAGTGGATGAGAAGCTTCAGATTTTATTCAATACTGAATACATCCATTGGCCATTTCAATAGCATTTCTGAATGGCTGTACATGCACAGCTTCCACAAAACTAACTAAAAAATCAAACGCCATCTAAAGGATCTTGATGATCTTTTCTCAAACAGTTTCAACAACGAATATGATAGCATCGAATATGATCAGCGAAAATCAATGATTTTGTAATGAAAATTAGAAACTTTTTCCTTGCCATTTGGAGGCTACATATATATTTCCTAGTATTAGCGGTTCATTAGCATTTTTAATTTCGACGTTTTTAATAAAATAACCATGCTGCTCTTTCACATCTACATAATATTTTTAAAAACCTATATGCATGATAAAATCCAAGAAGAAAATTCTTTTTACATTATGCAGATTATTTAGCTCGAAGTATTTTTCATAACTGTTAGTCTAGTCGAAGCATACGACTGGAGGGCCTCTGATGAAACTCATGCCTACTGATATGAATTTAAGGTTTTCTACGGTACGTACGTAACCACATATTAAACTAAAAAATTCAAAACTAATATCAATAAAATTTTCATTGATTGAAAATATGACAAGGACCGAATGTTTGACGAAGGACAAACGTGGGCATGAAATTTTTCCAATCATCAGCCCATTCAAAAGCCTCATTAGTTTAAATGTTGAATTTGGGAAAATTTAAAATATAGTTTCAGTTCTTAAATTAATGCGAATGCCCTAGCAAAGTAAATTTAGTAAAAAATACATCATTTCACGTGAAGGTCAGGTTTAAGCAAGCATCAATTAACTGTACAGAAATATTATTGTGCAGCCTTTTGCTTTAAAAGTTAATATAATAAGGAAAACGTCAATGAAGCGTTATACTATTCAAACAACGCTTCAAAATAGACTCCACAAAGTAGCATTTGAAATCTGATTTATACTTGCCATACACAAGTTTTTCCCAAATATTCAGCATGTCAAACCCCAAACATAAAAAATTGATGCTAATATATGAAATTGAAGATCATGTTTATGAGTATCTAGTACTTCTCATAAACTATTTTGTTCAACAACTATACAGATTTTCAATATAAAAGGAAATCTCTCATTTACATATGCATGCATAAAAAACTTTCAAGTGTAGGAGGAAACCTTCTTAAATAAGTTTTCTTTTCGGATGACACGATTAGATTTTGTCTACATAGTCACCATAGGACAGCAAAATAAATTTAAATGTTCATTAAATAAATATAAATACACATGCATGTAATATAAACATGTATATAAACAAATATTTTTAATTGAATACAAAACCATTCTGCTACAGCAATTCCCCAGTGGTTGCCATATAATTTGCCGCAATTTAGAGCAGGGTTGAAAAACGAAGAACATTTTCTTAACTCCCAACTTTACCCTGAAACACAACAAAAAAGCAATTGTACAAAGTATATTTCATCACAATTGAATTGAATACTTAAGGAGAGTCTCGCGTTGATTAATGCTTTTATATCGCATCAAATTGTGAAAAAACTAAAAAACTGTCAAAAACAGGTGCTTATAGTTATGTTTTATACAAAATACAACTGGCATTTTTTTCAAACCAATTATGCTTTAGAGATTAAATTTAGTTTATTGTTATTATACAATATTGCATATATATATATATATATATAAAAATAAGAAATACAGATCAGACAAAATAAAAGACGGTGAATGAAAAATTAAAAGATTTTTTAATTTCATGCAAAAAACGAATTTTGACTAAATAAGTGAGAGAAGTGTAAACTATTCTTTGCGAGAAAAAATCGAAGGATTATTTAATCTAGTTGTTTCATTCAATGTGCCTCGAGTGGTTGATTTGCTCACTTAAATTGATAGGGTGAAGAGAGCCCTGGGTTATTCAAACCCTATTCATTAAACGCTTCAAAGAGAAAGTTTCAACAATTTAAAGGAAACATTTAATTGGAAAACCTACAAAATTAAATGGCGCCAACACGAAAATATTTCATGACGAATTCCTTACTCCTTTTACCTTAAGCTGACACTAACCCTAACTCTAACCTAAAACAATTAGCAAGGTTTGTGAAAACGCTATTAATTGCATACAAGTGAACCTGAGGAAAAATGGCATATAATACGATATTTAGAATCTTGTTTCTAAATTAATGAGTTACAAACTAAATTCTGGACATTTCCAAGCTAATAAGCATGCTCACCTATAGAAGAAAATCATAACCCAATAATATCATCAAAATAAAATTATGTGGCATAAAATTATTGAAATTGTTTAACAAAGGGTATTTGTGTTAAGCATATATTTTTATTACGAATTTGAAATAAATTTATTTCCTTCTTCTGACAAGATAGTCGTTTTATTAATTTTAATGTATTTTTTCTTCAAACGCGTTATATATATATATATATATGTATATGTTTCGTTTTTAAGTTACTATTTTGAAGAAAACAAAAAATGGTTAATTCTTAAATTGGATTTGGTATGTCAAAGTTATTAAAACAAGAAAAAGTCACCTGTCATCCAGTTTGTTAAAAGGCGGCATGGTCTTGGTGCAAATTGGCGTAAAATTCAAGTTCTGTCAAAGCTGAACACATGTTCTACGGACAGAAATTTTTTTTTAAGAAACCACGTTAACTTTATGGTAAAAAATAGCGGATTCAAAACCTGAAAGGGAAGATCTAATCAGCATGGGTGGAGCCTACGGGTCAATTATATTTAAAAGTTTAAAGCTCCATTCTTTACATGTATCGGATAATATTATTGTACAATACTTGATGCAACATATTTAATTTGTGAATTGGAATACCTCTGTTTGGTGGCTAATGGAAATTTCAATAGAACGTCATGTATAGCATGTGGTAGACAATCAACATTTCAGAGGCTTAGAAATTATTTCAAATTTAAAATTACGAATCAAATCTCAATTTAGAGGCCTGGATAAGGCACTTGCGACCCGTAGACAATTATGTTTAAATATATCTTTAGAATCAAAAGGTCGAAACTAAATATTCACCTCTCTTCTTTTTTTGAGTAGTCACGACCTTTTGTTTATAAAGGGGCGATGTATAACTCAAAAAACAATATATCTATATTTTGATAGTGATAATTTTCAAAAATGAAATACCAGCTAGGGTAAAGTCCTAAACCTCAGTATATAAATATAATATATTCAATGATAACAAAGAGTTTAATAAAATAATGCAATGAAATAAAAACTACGAACTTGACAGCGTCTGAAATACGAGAACGGAAAATATCAGGCAATGCCGAACGCGTTCCACCCGACTTCGACTTGACCTTTACAATCTCTTCATTTTTCCAAGATTGCAATGTACATGTGTCTAATACTAAGGACATTAGCTGCAGAAGAGAAACAACTAATTGGCTGTAGGGAAGAGTTTGTATAGCACCAAAACCACTGGAAGGCATTTCTTGGATTAAATTCTAAATATTTGAAACTAAATATTCGATATAAGGCTGAGATAACTGTTTGTAAAGCACTACTACCCAAATTAATAAAATTTTTATTCAATACGCCAATTAATGATAGATTACAAGAATTTTGCAAAACCTTTTTTGAATAGTTGAAACAAAATGATGCTTGAAAACAAATTAGGTAAGGAGCCGTTTTATGTAAAATATAAATAGAACAAGAAAGTAATAGCAAGCCCACTGTCGTAAGATTTTTAATTAGAGTGGATGGCAGAGAGGACCAGTAAAAATTCCTTATATTATTATAAAATTATATGATAAATTTCTAAAAACAGAACTTTGAAGTTGACATATTTAATAATGTGTACGTAAGTTTTCCAAATTCGAGTTCGGTTGATGAATTCATTTCTATGGATATTCGTGGTATGGGGGTGATGTTTTCAAATTTTGCCTGTGAGTTGTGTTGGTGTGAGATGATTCGTTTTTATAATTTGTGTTTGCGGTTGGGGATGGGTTGTGTCTAAAATATTGACAACTTTCTTGGATCGTAGCTTTATACTTCTTATGTATGTTACATTATTACTGCCACTTTGTGAAATGTAATTGAAATTTCAACTAACATTTATGACGTTGGATTCAACGATCCGCTTCAGTTCGAAATTGGCTGCTATTGGAAGACGAGTCTTTTTCAAATGAAAAATAATTTTCGACATCGGTGTACATTATCAATGACCAAAGACAATTGTTGGATTCTACTACTTTTGCGTAACTCATTTTTTTTTAAAATTAATCTAATATTTTGTTTTGAATGAATTCAGCTGTGGTAATTTATGATGTTTTTTGTAAGGAGACAGACTGAATGTCGACATTCCAACTGACAAACAAATGCTGCAAGAGAAAGGCGGCCTCTCATCGCCCTCCCTCTTAATACGTCACTGGCTAAAGCATTTGCTAAAATTTCACTCAAAACTCAAAATTCATTTGTGCAAACATTCACATGACTAAGCATGAAGGATGTCTGACATTTTACAATACAACAAGACAAATATGTGAGCCAATAAACACTTTTATTAAATGGGCGGAATTTTTAAATGCTCCTCAATGCAACTAGACCACATAAAATGTAGTTTGATGTGGACAGTTCGCACTCTCATAGATAACATTAATGGGAACGTTTGTTTAGTGGTGCGAGAATTTACTTGATCAAAATTTGAATTACAAAAAGCATGAGATGATCTCTCCAAAGGAACAAATAACAAAATATTTAGTTTTAAGGTGGGGTTACAAAATGATAAATAAATTCATTTTTAGTAGCGATGTAGCTCTACTGTTGTATATGTTACATTAATCTTCTATACAAATTAATTTTTGGGTATTCACATTGTTCATATTTTCAGTGAAACCAACTCAAGTTCAAAGTCATAACCAGGAGAAACAGGATCAATATTTTGAACACTGCTGCTAAACACAGTTCTGACCAGTTGAACATCCCGAGTAACAAACTCAGAGTGGTCTCGGCCTTATGTTTTGAAATATCGCAGGAGAAATATGATCTATTAATTTAATCTGAAAGGTAAAGGCGTAAATCTTCAATATAAAAACTGCAATGTGAAAAACTATTGAAAATTAAAATGAAATTTCAGTCCTTTTCAAAAATATAGTATTATAAAAAAACTAGATATTTTGTGAAAATTATCTCCATGCTCTTAAGTAAACAAGCAAAAAGGCGCAGTCTGTGTTCATTGAAATTGCAATGCAATGCATTCTGGAGATCAGCACGATCGCCACAATGTTCACAAAAAATAGTGAAATATGGAAGTTAAACAAATAAACAGTTTATTTACATACAGACATTTGTGCAGAAAGAAGATCAATAATAGGTCCGATCTTATTGCTGTAGATCAAATATCGCGCGTTTTCATAAGAATTCAAACAACTGTGTATCAGCAATGATGTGGCCAATTGATACGACCTAAAGTAAATATCTTAAATGGCGCCAATTACAAGTGCTATTAAACTCATCAAAATTAATGTCCAAAATGAAATGATAAATTGATTTAAATACTGAAAGAAAGGCCATCGCTGAGTTTTTTAGCCCCCCCCCCAAACTAAGCAGTGTACCCCTCTCTCTCTCTCCAAAAGCATGTAAGATGTTCCATGTATTGCACAGTTTCCTCCAATTTTTGGCATCATATGTGAACGTGGGAAAGTTCATAGTTTCATTTTCACTTTATCTTTTAACCCATGCACTGATTTATTCTAATAAAACCATTTATAATGATGCTTCGTAATATCTACTATGTACTAAGAAATCAAAAAAATAAAAAAACTGAAATTTCAAAATTACTTAAGGTTCTTGACAGTAAAGAAGATACCAAAGATCATATTAAAGAATATTATGAGTGTAAATATAGGCATTTATTAAATTTGCTAAACTATCATAAAGCAGACAATAAGCCTACACATCCTATTAGAACTGTCCCATTTTCGCATAACGGTACCGCAGTTTGCTTATGTATTTAATAGTAGTTTCTTAAAATTAAAGAGCAACTTTTCGAAAAGACGAATTAAATATAATAAGGATTAATAGCGGAAGTATTTATTCCAAATAATCATGCTTTTCAATAAATAATACATTTATTATAGATGAATAATATATCAGTAGATGCTCCATTGAAATAATATAACTTACTTGGTGGGTAACTCTCCCTCATTGTTGGCTAAAAGCAGAATTCTTCCAATCGTCTGATAACCAGAAAACGCACGAAACAAGCATTTGTCGTTCAACACCTAATTCAATGAAATCAGAGAAATAATTATTTAGAACCGCAAATTAATGAAAAGTTTGCAGTTGTTTGCGAATCAAAATATTTGTACTACACAAATTTTGTAGGATACAACATAGATGATAGCAATTAACATTCAGCTGCAGTTAGATTAAAACTTTTCTTTGGAAAACAAAGCAGTTTACGTACAAGTAAAACCAATTAACGGGTGAATAGAAATTGTGGAAACATTAGATAAACGGTTTTCCTTCGTTTAGCCCAAACTTTTGTTGGATAAGAATTCTAAAAGCAAGAAACTAAAGACTCCCCGAAATAAATGCAATCAAGGATTCCATAATTGTCATTTATATCTCTTTCGAAAAACTGCTTAAAAGCATGAATGGTTTCAGATACAGAATGATTCAAAAGAAGTGCAACGATTTGTAATAGCTACCATTTCGTTAATGTTTCAGTTATCGACAAGATCAGTGAAGTAGACAGCCAACATTAAGGCTGATTCCGCACCCGGAAATGTAATTGTTTTCGCTTAATAAAAAGATCGGAAATTATTTATATTGAAACGATGACCTATAACGACCCTGGAAATTACTAATAAAAAACAAATGCAGTGCTTACAATTGATTTTTTCCAGTACACACTTCAATATTAAAAAAGCTGTTAATAAACTTGTAGGTACATGTTTATGTACAATAATTCCATTTATATACGTATATTGCACAAAATTTATTCGCGGACTAAATCTGATATATATATATATATATATATATATATATATATTTAAGTTCCGTGTATATTTTAAGTTCCGTGTATGTAGCTAGGTATTTCGTTGTAGCTAGGTATTTCGTTGGAAAATAACCAATTATTAAGAAAATATTTCTTCATAACAAGAAGAATGGGGATTTACTTTAGAATGGGGATTTACTTTGCATTACTGTTTCAGTCTGTGCAAAATTGAGTTGAAATTGTAAAACTTTTTAAGAAGGATGAAGAATCACCTCCAGAAACTATGCGAAAGTTCAAAATTATGCATAATAATGACAAGGTGTCCACTTGTAAATCATTGTAAATATAGGTTTGCAAAATCATGAAAAAACTTGTATATATGTTGCATACATAAATTGAATACACACGCTTGAATTAACCCGTATTGTACTTTATCATAACTAAATGCTTAAAGGTTTTTGGAAGGATTGACGACAAATGCAAACAGAGAGGCTGACTTACTGAAAAAACCAAAGATAAAATTTTAGTCATTTTAAGTCTGGCATTTTTCCGTGTATATGGACTAAATTATTTTTATAATGTTCGTTCCGTGTATATCTTTGCCCCTCAACCCTCTACAGTCTACAAATAAAATATACAAAAGGAACAGAGAAATAAATAGTAATTGATTTGTATTTTAATATTTTGGAAACCGTTCTGTCGAACGTATTTTAGGTCTTTCAGAAATAATATATGTGCTTTCCGAGCTATGAGATACATCAATGATAGAATTGGGCTGTGAGTTGACCCGGTATATGTGGCCTGCGCAATGAGCTGGACCAAAAAGGTATTCATGCGAGTTGTGGATCAAACCAGTTAAAAAATAAATGAACTGCGGAATGAAGAGATTTGCCATCATTGTTAGCTAATATTACAAAACAGCATATTCTAAATAACTTCCAAATATATTACCAATTTGGTTTGCAACTCATATCCAACAAAATGTTTCAGGCTCTTACTATTATATTTTCTTATTGATCAATACACTTTCTATTTTTCTAGTACTTTGCTACTGTTATTGGTAACCTATTGATTATTGGACTAAAAATTGCGGGCCCATTGTTGAGAAAGTACAAGGAATGCGACCTGACCTGAGCAGTAAAATATCTTCCCTCCTCCATCCTTAAGATATATGCTTAAATTCACACATTTAATTATTCCGATTACAAAAATTAACTAATGAAATGACGGAATAGGCAACTAGTACAATGAAGCTAAATAGGCTTATTAAGCTATTTCTATTCGTGATAATAATTATAAAATTATTAAATAATTGCAGTTAATATGAAAAAATTCCAAAGTCCGTATTAGACAGATTGCTTATAAATATGATAAATCCCGCATATTGATATACAAGGCTTCGCAAAATAGCTCAATACTTGGTAGAGATTTAGTCACAATTTTCGATTTCAATTAATCCGGATTAGAGAGCTTGGATAGCAAAGAATCAATAGTATTATTAAATCATTGATTTCAGATTTGATAATTTTATTATATATATATATATATTATATATATATATATATATATATATATATAATGTAAATACTGGCAAACTAATTTTAGAAAAGGTACACAAAACGAGATATAAATATAAGGCTTTCATAGAGCGAGTTTTTAGCAACTTTTGTACAGAGATATATGTACAGCATATAGGTATATGCAAATAGTAGATAACAAATGCATAAAAAAATTGGAAATCCTAATAAACTTCAAGAAGGATGCGTAACTACAGTAAATATATTTTGATTAATGTTCCAAAATCGAAATGGTCATTAAAACAAACTTGATTTTTAGTACAAACTTCTATGTATTTTTGTTTAAAATAAATTAATTGAACAAAGAGCGCTAACTCAGCGAATTAATATGAGATTTCCTGACTGAATTCACGAAAAAATCTTTTGATGTGTCGTTTACTACAAGACAAAATAATTCTGAAAACCTAGACAAAGTTTACTTTGTGCAGCATTCTGAAATGTCATGAGAGCGACATAGCGGTGAAACACTACAGAAATCTCACGAATACAGCATAACCACACATACACACACTCATACTTAAATAATAAAGGATGACGACTGTCGTTTTGACTAGATTAAAGATTACACTTTTAGCAGTGGAAACTAAGACCTACAAGGACAAAAGGAAGATAACGACATAACAGGAAAAACCTTCAAATGATGGTTTGATTTCCTATTAAAACATATCAAATTAATCAAAATAACGAGTATTATAAATTAATCTCGGGTGAAGTCTAAGTCAATAGTAATGCAACATCGATAACTGCGGAGAAATATCTTTGATTCATATCATCGGTGTGTGGTCTTTCTGATCAGGTGAAATTGCAAAATTCCTACTTCATGCTAAAGTATAATAGAATATGTCTTTATATCACACATTCCGATAAACATTTCAAAAATTCTTTAAACTTAGAATAAAGAGAATTTAAAAACCTACTCACCACATTCAAAACCTCAATAATTATATAACTTTAAATTTCAAAAATAATTAATGAACATGCACAAATGTATGTGGCCGTTCATTTTTCGGATTTTATACTCAAATAAAAAGTTTGGCTTGCTATGCAAGATCTATTAGACTGGAATTGCAAGCTTAGTTTGATAATGAAAACAATCAATATAGTTATTAACATGTTTGCAATATCAGTGGGCCAGATAACATTCATTTATGGATGATGGTATAAATTGTAATGTCAAAGTTTAAACCCACTAACACGGGAAAAATCTCGCTTGAAGCACGGGTAACGTCAATAGAAATTGAAACTGAAGTTAACACAAGGCAGCTGCCTCAATTGAGGCACAGCAAACATTGAACCACGTGTCATTTCAATAAGTCAATGTGCAGTTTGTCGCACTTGTCCTATGAGACGTTGGCAAGTCCCTGGCCCCAGTAAACCAAGACATCTTTGCTTCCAGTGACTCAACCGGAATAAAATTTTTTTCACTGTTTGATTTAAATTGTATTTGAAAAAGAAGTAATAACGGCATACCAATTTCGAAATTATATGATAAGCAGCATTTTGCGCGTACACTGTGTAGCTATAAATGGTTACTTTGTACAAAAGGCAACGGTTTGCGATGGAACAAGTTGACACTTAATTTAAAACCCACAAATATGTTATTTTAAAGCCCACTCAGACTTTTCAGATTTATACAGAATTTGTGAGAAATATTTTTTAAGAGGACGGTTGCACTCGAATGAATTAAAACAATTGAGAATATTTTAAGAAACAACAAATTGTTAATGAGAGAGAATTTCCTGGTTTTAAATATGTGTAATTCTAGTAAACTTCGAACATACACAACTTTAGTGAAAATGAATTCTCCACATTCCCATCCTGCATCAAAACAATTGTAAAAAATGGTCAATTCAATCACCTGGTGAAAACAAAAAATTTGTGCAAAACTGCATGTTGAACTTTATAATGGGAACAAAGCATTAGTTAGAGAAAAAAGAATTTAGAAAATTGGGTCGGGAGCCTAAAGAAGAAGGTTTAGCATCATAACCCAAAACTCATTACTATTTCAGGAAGAAGTGCTATTCTGAAAAAAAATTGATGAATAACTACTATTACTTATTAATATCGTCAATCTTCATTATTTGTCATTTTCAATACAAAATATTAAATTTAATAATTTTTTGAACTGATATTACACACACCTGGTTATTAGACCCACATGTAAGTATTATATATTAAAGTAAGTTTCGAGCAACATATGAAAAAAAAGTATCAGAACAAGTGAAATTTATGTTCTCTATTGCTGCTAAAAAAATTTTTTTGGGTAATTTCTATAAGAAATCTTAGGATACGGTTAGGGTAGGTGCTTCACAAATTCGTATTGCATATCTCCACCATTGGGATACAGATTCCAGAAATTCACAGCAATAACGCGTGGAATATAATTTATGCAATTAATTAATTTTGAAACAACAGATTTTTATAATTATATCAGCCTCATTAATGCTCTGCTATTATTGTCAATAAACGAATGGCAAATCAATTTACGGATTGGAAAACACTTTTTTAGAAACATCTTAATTAAACAGAAAAGCACAAAAATATATTTAAGAATCGACCTCTTCAAGAGAATTTCAGATTTCACTTTCAAACAAAAATTGCATCCTAGGCGAGTGAGTACATTAGATGGATATTGACTTATATGGAAAATCTAACGAAATTGCAACCGTTATAAATCTACGGAGATAATGTGAAAATGGTGTCCAATTTATACTTTAATTTCACTTAAAGAAAAATTAGAGAACTTGAGTATGTTAAATTTTTACTGTGGAAATTTACAATCGAGAAAAATGGTGTCTGATTTTTACAGCAACACACCAAATAGATCAGGTTAGTTATATTTTACAAATATAATTTCTTTAATAACAAATATTTTAGTCAAAAACAAGAACAGGATAATTTTCTCAACAAACACCATTAAGAACATTCAATGCTACAGGAAGCAACTGTGAAAGCGTCAAAAACAACACGACAAACTATATATTTCGCATTTAGTTCATTGCATTTGAGTTTCTATCAGTGGATTGATCTCTGATCAAAAATGTGAAACCTTTTCATTTGGATTCAATTGTTTTTTTTTAGAATAATTGATTTGCATAATTTCTCTAGGAGGTAAATCATTCAATAAAGGTATTAAACGAATAGTTTCTTATCGTTTGATTTTTCTCATATGGGCTAATATTGTTAATGATGATATACATTGTTGTAAATATATTTAAATGAATAATGCTTTGAGCTTCAAGCAAGTGTACTATTCGATGTTCTTAGTAACAAAATGCTTCTTTGTTGCTATTTCCATTGGTTATTCTAATTGTGTAAAAAATTTCATTGTCAGCGGCGTTGCCATAACAAAAATAACTTAAAAGTAACTGAACTGTAATTAGCGACAGTAGTAAGCTGTTGAGATATTTTGATAAGTGTTTCAATTGAAATCACCGTTCTTAAAGAACATATTCAATTGCTTTTGAATGTTCAAGCTTGAATTGCGAGAGAGTGACAATATGAGCTTAGTATGGACCCGAACACGAGCCAATCAGAATGTTCATTACCCGGGTTCAATGGGATACTCGATGTCCCTCTCTTTAATTGTGATATAACTCATGTTGGGAACATTTTCGGGTTTTGACAACAAGATACAAAATTGAATTTTAGTGTGGCTAGCAAACAGTTTGAGTGAGACAAAATATTGAACAAATGGAGCAGTTATCTTCCTTTTCTATTGTATTTTAAAGGGTTTTTTTGAAAAGCGCATTGAGATTAAAATGTGAATAATATAAAATGGTCCGAAAATTGTGTCTTGGGAAACATGAGTTAAAATTGGGAAAAGCTTCATTAAATTCCCCTGGTTTTTTTCGATTACGCATAAGATATAATAAAAAAAACTTTTTGTATATTGCGTGATCATGTGCAAGTGTTCATTATATGTTCAATATGCATGCATATGTATGCAAAGCAAATGACAGGATTGTATGAACTTTCAATTTCAAAAAATATTGAATTGGGTTAGTGCAGATGTAAGGGATGCACATTTCAAACTAGTCACCAATAGATTAACAAAAATAGAGTGGTACATAGAATGTGTCAAAGTTTGTGAATAGAATAAATGAAAAATTGATAAAATTAGTGAGACGAAATACTAGTTGACGATTGGTTAAGTGAGTTGATGAAAAGTAAAATTATACTTCTCATGCAGTATGCAACAATTGTTAATTGAAAACCGAAAGTAGATTGAAAATGAGTTTAGAAGTACGTAATATGTTGGGAGTACCTGGGCAATGGATAAGTCGAATTTAGCAATAGAATTGAGTAAAGTGAAGGCGTTTGTGGCTAAAACGCAAACGTGATCTGGCAGCTGGGCTGGGTTTTCATTAGCGTCATGGTGCAGAGCGTCTGTATGAAGTAAAATCCCATAGAGCAGTGAGAGACTGCCAGCCAAATCCGTATAGACAAGCGATTGCGTAAGCAATTGGCATTCATCGTGGCTGGTAGCGGCAACAGCTTCATCTGAACAGAACCTGAAATGAAAAATAAATGCATTAACACACATCAAAAGCTCAAAATTCAATCAATAATCAACATATTTAAGTTTGCACTTTATTGCTAATGGAGTTTATTACTTAATGTCTATTAGTAGGTAATGACTGCATGTCTCGACCAGAAAAGGCGACTCGACGACCAATTAAGCTAATAAAACGACCATAATGTATAACGATTCATTAGAGCAATCGAACTGTTTTACTCTCACGAACAATTCCGCTAAATTGCTCAACTGTTTTTATGATGCAATGCATGAAATTTAATAAAACTAATGGACAATGTAATTCGGATTTGATATAATATTTAAACAACTCTGACCATCATCTCATCCCCTCCTACCCCTTCTCCTCATTTCTCAATGACTCTGGGAGAAAAGTCTCCATTTCATGAGGTCTCCTAAATCACATTTATTAAATGCTTTTAGGAAACCATCAACAACTATTTACTGTTAGATACACGCACTAATTATAAAGTAAAATAAACTTAAATATAATTTGAAGGTCAATCGCCTATTGAAATATGAATCGTGTATGGAAAGCAGCAACAAATTGACACCTCAGAGTCAAGTTGAACCAAAAAAACAGTTAGAACCACAATTTATGAGTAATTTTATTCATTCGTTTCCTTTCTTTTCTTTTCATAGAAACATATAAAAATGAACTATACGACAATCGTGGTAGTTATGAATATCTGCAAAACTGCGAGCAATTCCTAGATGCAATTGATTAAGAGAGTTAAACAGAGATTTGATGAGCTATAGGAATATTATGGCGGTTATATGTGAAGTTAATTTTTGCGATTCTGAATAATGTTTTAAATATAAAAGCTTCGTTTTTTGCTTGCAAACGGATCAATTTATTATGACATTTACAGAAGGTTTTCTTAACTGTGCAAATATTTGGCAATGAAACTTGTCGACTTATATTATTTGTTAAAGAGAAAAACATCTGTTTTCGATATAGAATTAGAAAACGCATATTTTAAAAAGTACTATAAAAAGGACGCAACAATGTTGAACAAAATTCCTAAAAATATTCTCAAACTAACTTTCTGAAATTTTTTGTCTTTGCACATATATACTTCAAATAAAGGAATATGCAGATGTAGTGGAGCTATGCGTGTTTTGAGAAAGTTTTTGCTTCAAACTACAAGAGAACAATTCTCTGATATTTTACTTCGCAAAAAACCTCAAACTCATTATTGTTAAATTTAAACAACCTGGTGCTTTTGAAAATTTTTCATGAAGCAATGAAATTTTTTTTAACTCTTATGGTTCAAAAACGGTTAACGCTATGCTCAATCTGAAAGCACCAGGGAAAGAAGAGAGTCTTCTTTCTTCTGCGCTCTCAATCCGCGACTTCTGACTTTGTGCACAGTGCACGCTTCAATGCGGTTAGGATATCATTGCACATATCAAGAACAGTTAAATACTTTTTACATTAATGCGCTCAAAACCTTATGCATTCATGAACATTATGTTTGGTGAGAATTTAAATTTTATTCAAAAATTCGTAATTTTCAAAGAAAAATTGTTAATCTTTTGAACAACTTCAGCCACAGCAATACACTATTAGAAATTTTCAACATTTCATTAAAGCATGTTCTCCCTGCATATGCATTACGATTTTCACATTTGCGAATAGGCTTTTAGAAAATTCTTAGTAAATGTGGAAAAAACGGCTGGCCTTTAAAATAACGCCAGGAGGTTTAAGGTTAATCAATAACTTCGTAATAAAAAGGCAGAGTTCAGCAGAAAAGATATTTAAGCTACTGTTTGAATCTTCTAAAAACAATATGCCGACCGTAAGCAGCAACCCGAATAACCACGTGACACACATCGAAATGAAAATGTCAACAAAATATAGTTAAGTAGTGTTTCCACATGCTAACCAGTGCATTGATCGTTTATAAATTTTCGATTATCGTCACTTTCGCTTCTTCAAACTTCACTTATCGCCGCTTGCGTTTATGTGCTTTCGTTAAAATAGGTTTCGAAATGTATGATATTTTTTAGATTAGAATATAAGAATATCTATATAGGTCTACACTGCGGAAATAAAAATACTGATCTACACTCAAAATATGACCAGAAACATATAATTGCACAATGGATAGGTCTATTTCCGAAACTATGCATCGCAAGTCAACTAGTCAAATCTTAGCTGTAATGCACTCCATTCGATTCTTTTTTAAAATACCGATTATTTTGCAATTATTGAGATAAAAAATTCCGTAAAACTAGGAATACAGTTAAAAAATGGAATTTTTTTTGCGTCGCTTATGCCGCTTACGCTTACACTTGTCAATATAACCGGTGCGAAAATTAAATTATTTTTTAAAAAATCACTTTAGACATTTGTATCCCGGTTGGCTGTACAGTATGCCGAGAATGAATGCTTCTGGAAAGACGAACACTTTCCAAACATTTTCCTATGGCTTTTTCATTTTTTTCATTAAAAAATGTATTTAGGAATACATATGTGTCATTTATTCTTCTTAGACAAAAACAGCATTGATTATACCAAAAAACTTACTTATATAAGCAATTGTTGACATTCTATATTCAAAACTTTCAGTTAGGGTCAGGGTTGTGCCTATAAATGTGTTCCCATTAAAAATTTTGCTGGAATTTCAATGATTAACTTGCAAATTATTTTTAAAAAAAATTATGCAAAGGACACGCAATCTATTTGAAATATGCTTCTACACCTGAGTTTGACAAAATAGGTCACAACTAGTATATATTCAGTAAAATATTTTACTCAGTATATGCCTTATTTATTCGGTTTTCCATTAAGTTTGGGGTCCGCACTTCATGGTCCACAGTGTGCATATTTGCTTCGGACCACCTTATTGTCCATTTTCGACACTAGTATATACATAATAGAAAATTTGCACCCTTTTAGAAAGCATTGAAACAAGTTAAATACCGAAAAATTATGTTGGTCTAGAATACCCGATTTGTGTTAACAGTACTTCAAAATAACATCACTAATCAGGTTTTGTCAAAAATGCAAGAACGAGAATAGCAATCTGTATTCAGTGTCAGAATTATAGTTTAACATAAATTTTAGTTGTGAAAACATTAGCTAGTATTGCACCAGTACGATGGCTTCAAGATAATAATGCATCTACATCATCAAATTCTATGTATACTAAATTGTATAAACATTTTAATACCAAGGCTTTTAGCAGTTGAAGTCAGTAAAAATGTGTTGTTGATTTAAACAAAAATAAATAAATTTCATTGAAAAAAGGCAAGCACAAAACTAGCATCTCGATAATAGTCTAACATTTGGCCAAAACTAGGTGTAGACTAACAAAAAATGGTTTTTGAACTTGTCTTAGTACGGATCAGCGCTAATCTTTGCTACATTAACACAATGTAGGGAGCTCAACATACTGAAAGGTAAAATTACGATTAACTGCTTTTAAAACACATTTATAGACTAGAATGAATTTCTAAAAAATCATTAAAAAAGAACATAGCATACGCATGTATGTATCTACATAATTATCCACTAAAATGTGTAGTATCGTTATACACATAAAATGAAAAGAGTGATGAGGGATTTAAAGCATTTAAAGAATATAGTGTAGGAATTTGTTTCAGTGTAATCTTTCAAACGTTGGCGTAGAAAGAATTGTCGACGAACCAGCGAATTCGACTCAAAGGACTTCCTCTTGCAGATAGTCGGTGCAGATTAACTCTCTCACACGCTCACAAATCGATATTCAATCTTAAAGAGCGCTCTGCACGCCGACAGGCAAAACGCCCTTACAATGAAAAGCATCTAAGACCCTAATAATAAAGAGACATTCGCGCGCTTAATCACTGTAATCCTTAGCGATGAGGAGAAAAATTTCTTCAAAACAATCAATTTATTACAAGTATATCAAGACAAATTTCAATGCTTCAGTCTTCAATTTTAAATATTATTCCCATCGAAGAACAAAAAATCTGCTAAATTATATAAGCATGAAATTCAAAAATTTCAAAAAGACATTAAATTCCACAACCATTATTTATTTTTTAAAATTGGGTCCAAAATCAATAAATAATCCATGAATTTTTACAAAAATAATTAAAGCATGATAAAACTCCATGGGTTTCTTGAAACCACTTCGACAAAGTAGACAAATATAAAAATACATGCAACGTTGCAGTTATCATTTGAACAGAAATTCCTTGAAACAATACCATTATAATTAAAGATTTGGAAAAGAAACAACTAGCTTTTCTGCCTTTTGCTTCACAAACTTCTTCCATTTGCATTATGTGAGTTATATTTCAGAGAATTGGCATTTCTGGTCTGCAGTAGAAGAAACAGCAATCTCAAACAGTTTAGACAGAAGACCAGAGACTCTTCCACCAAATTGTTGTTGGTGCTTAAAAATAAGTGCTGTCGAAATAATTTAATTAAAATCTTTAGAGAAAAATAATTTTGCTGGAAATCGTTTAACATTATCAGCATAACACTCTACGGGTGCATATAAAAAAATTCGAATTCACCGCGTAGTGGAAGTGAAATGGCGGCTAATATTTTTGTTCTATTTAATACTAATATTGAATATTTTACAGAAAATTTTAATAATCGCACTCTCAAAGAATTTGATAAAAAAAATTATGAAATTATTACAACAAATCATCATGTTCAGCAGCATAATTTCATCACTTGTTGAAGCCTCTAACTGCTTCGAATGGAATTTCTGTACTTTCGTATTCTCCCTGATAAACGTTACAGCCTCCATTTAGCAAACTGAAAAAATCCCAATGAAGCAATTCTTTATGACGCTGCATTAAAATTTTTAATATAGTTTCCATTCCTTTCGATTTTATTGCACTTTAGAAACAAAGTGGTGAACTTATTCATTTAGAAAACTATCTCCCAGTTCGCATATGGTAGCTGAACCGAGTTTAAAGATGACACAAATCCCCTTTAGTGCAATGTTTTCACTTCACAGCTTCGTACAGATTTCGAGTGTACCACTCAAATGAAATTTATACTTCGGATTCAGATTCACCTATAAAGTATATGAGTCCAAACTAGAGTTCAGCATAAACCCTAGAATTATACATTTTTTTAAATCAATATCGAAGTAGAAATGACAGAAACATTTTTAAAACACCTGCTTATACTTTCTACAATAGCTTCCACATAGATATCAAATATACTTTAAAATTTACTAAACGTTGAAACAATTAACTAACAGCTATTTCTATAGGCGTAAATTCGGGAAAATATGCAAAATAAAAAGTAAACTGCTATCGTAGTTAACTGAAAATGATCAGCCTTCATATTGCAGCAGTTTTTTCCAAAGTCACACGAAACATTCGAATCAATTAAAAATAGGGATGTCCTAAAATTAATGGGATTTAACAGATGAAATATGGGTGAAAATGACTAGAAAAGAGTTTGGAAGGCGAAAAAGAAAACAGTTTGATTGTAAATTTCGCGAGTGAGAAATTTAATTTTCATAATAACAATAAAGTTGGAGAAATTCTGTTATTAATTTCAGAGTTTTCAATTTAAATAAGTATTTTTGTGATGAAATTAAAAATAAATAATTGATGTCGCCACATTGATTGATAGTAACAATAATTCAGCGGTAGTGGCACGCGTATTGTTGCATAAGTCAGAAAACAAGGTCTGAGCCCAGTGAGGTGACAATTTAGTGACAAGTAATCAAGCCCCCTGAAGCGAAGAAAACTAGCTAATTTGTTTGATTCTCACACCAGGAGAATGAAGACAACTTGATTAATTTTGCAGAGAGAATGGTGGGCGCGAGGTTGAATGAAAACCAATTTCACCGCCCTTCAATGACATCCAACGATTGCGAGATGAAGCAATGATTGGAAAAGTTGCTGTGGCTAATTTGTCGCTTGACAGCTACTGTAAATAAAATAAACAAACAGCCACACGCATGAATTCGATATTTTAAATAATTACTAAATCCTTATATTTTCCGTTCATCTTCAAGAAACTGCATGACAATTTACAGGACTACAAAATACGTGTTTTATGACGAAAAGAAATAATTGAACTATTATTTTAATGGTAAGCGATATTTATTTTCAAACACTTCTCAGTGTTTATTGACAGGTATTTTAAGCATTTTAAGTACAATTTAATTTGAAATGTTAAACTTACGATAGCCACCTTTTTGGACATACACATGCGTGTAAACTCGTGGTAACATTAAAAGTCATATTAAGAAGTAAAATAAACAATTACTTATCTATTTATAGCGGAATTCTAGTTCTAAAAATTATAATTATAGCGTTTAACTTAATAGGTTTTAAAATTTTTACAGCTCTTCAGTTCGATTCTATTTAAAGAATGATTTGGCAACTAAAGAGTTCGATTGGTTTGTAAAAAGACAAGGTAACATAAATTTTCAATCAAACATAAAGCAAACACGTAATTAAGGAAACCGCTCGATAATCAGGTCGTGTCCGACGATTAAAATTTCATCAAATGCGATGACAGTTGGCTAATAAATGAACACTGCTATTGATTGTAGGAAATTAAATATGAATAAATTAAAACTTTTAATAACATTTCAGGAGATGAACAATTAAAAATTTAAAAAATTACTACCAAATTATTCGTCAATCAATTTTAAACCTACACCTTCAAGTTAAAAAATGAATTTAAAAACCAATTCTTCCATTAAAACACAGACTAAAAACACAGTTATGAATTTAGCTAAACGTTTGCTACCTAATAAACTCTTTACTTAATAATACCTATGTGGTTCACATACAATAAAAAAAGCTGTAAACCGAAACGAAATCAGGCAATTGTTCGATTTTCGGTTCAGAGAGCCGATTTGAGTTTAGGATTACAAACAATTTCAAAAACAAAATATTTATTTATATTACTCGAACAAATGTTCAAATTGCCATCAGTCTCTATTATGTATAAATTTTAAAATTTATCTAACAAATACAATGTGTTCTCAATCAGCCATTTTGTTTTCAAATGCATGCTGATTTTGTGTTTTAACAAAGATGCAGTTAAAGTTCGATATATATATATATATATATATATATATAAAAGATATTACATATTATCAAAATATGGAAAATCGTACAAGTAAGAAAATTAAATTAGTAATAATTTTGTACAAAATCATCTAAATGAATAGTAAAAGTTATTTAGTCATTGTGTTCTAAGTAATTTAGAGGCTCTGACAAAATAATACAATGATTTTATTAATAAAACAAAAGGAATTTATCGGAAAAATTCTCCTCCAACGAAGGTAAGATTTTAACGGTTTCCTGTTTAATGTTTGTCAAGTTTACAACATTGATTTCAATTGTTTAAATCAAACAATTTTTATGAAAAATTATCCTGTCAGAAACCCATGTGCACTGACAAATTAGGACCCACTGTTTTTAAAAAATTCCAAATTTCCCTGGCTAACAGATTCAAAGTCAATTGTTTGGAATGATGAGCAAATTTCTAGAAAATCGTGTTCATTGTATTATGAATGTATATGTCTTACATCTTTGACTAAATTATTTACACATTATTAATTATAATTTACTATCCTACATTTGAAAATCCGTCCATGAAACAAAGCGAAGCATGAGAGAAAATTAAATATCTATCGATCACTATACAAACATAGCAAGACTTTAAAATAAATACAACAATTATAAATTTCTCGTCAATTCAAATAGACATAACTTCTTGGCACATCTGTTGAAAGCAGAGACAATTAAAATTCCCGCTGATTTTAACCATAATTTTTTCTCAATTATTTTAAAATATTTCCTTTGAATTTAACCTAAAAATGAAAATTTCAATTAAAAAATAAAATTTTTCATCACTAATAGAAAAACTATTAGACACAACTATGTCAAACTTCATAATAAATGAAATTATGAAATTAATTTCACTTTGTCACTCTGGCTTGAAGGTCTGCAATAGCGCCAGCTCACTTATACAATATTGTTTAATATAAAAATTTAGATCATTTGAAAATATGTTGACAATAATCCAAAATCGTTGACATACAAGAGCCATCATAAGGAATTATGTATTTTCGTTTGTAAGAAAGAAACTGTTTATATATTCAATTAAATATCAATTTATATCATACAACTAATATTCCAATGATTAAATGGTAATTGAAACACAATATACTGAACACGGAATGTTACTGTGACACTTATTAATGACAAACGTAAACAGACTTGGTGAATTACACTGAAAATAAATCTACACAAAAGTTTGAAACTCACCTGAATAGCCCGGTTTTATCATTACAATCCTTTCTGCTTATCATTGATTTGCAATAGAGTATACGATGTTCTCGCCATACCTGGATTATTAAAGAAAGTGAAGAAATTTTTATAGTTCATTGTTATAAGTCTATAAGCGTAACTTTGCTTTTTGAAAAAAAACGTATAGCTTATCCAGGGTGAAAAACTTACTAGAGTATAAATGATATTCAGGATTGCTTCTAAATAATGTATTTGATGTTCAGTTTGATATTAATAACGGATTCCCTCATTTTAAAACTTCATTGAAGTTTTCATTGCTTCAAATTTAGGAAATGGTCATATTTATGGAGGCCGGTGAAGCGTAAATTAACAAAATATTGCACTACAAAAATATTAAGTCAAATCATCGCAAGTAAAATACTAAGAAACAACAAAATAAACATATAATTTATTGATGATGTCACGACGCCAATCGGTTGGTAAATCGAGTCAAATCATTCTCAGGTTGGTTAGCATTATTGTGGAAAACTACAATCGCAAATTATATTTTGATAATTGGGATATCTCCCTAGAATTTCACGTAATGTTTAATATGTTGGCATTTCTCTATGCATGGGGCAAAAATTCACGGAATAAACTTGTATGCAGTTGAGGGCTTGATAAGTTGGTATCATAAATTCATCTATGACTAGACTCTTGTTATAAATGGGTTTTTATAGGAAGATTTATGTTCCTGCTCCACAGATTATTTTAGAATATAACAATTGCATGGATAACGTTGATGAGAAAAATTTATATCCCAGTTTCATTAGACAATCTCTTTATTGTGTAAAGCGTGCCTCCATTTGTAATTTGGCAGGAAGTAATTTATTGATTGAATATCGATGTGATTGTGAAGACCTTGGTATACCAAAGAAAGACATGACATATCTTTGCGATTTTTAAAGTAAGTTAGTTTCTTTCTTGTGTGCAGTGTTATATCGTGCCGTGCCCGTACCCATTTTTGCAGAAATTCTCGTGCCCAAATTAAAATACGTATCAAATACATTTTTGATTTTGATTTTCTAATCATCAAAAGTTTTGTTTCTGGAACAATTTGTTAAACTATTGAAAATTTATAGATTTTTGTGCCGTGCCGGATCGTGCTTGAATTTTTTTTTAAATTTCGTGCGGTGTCGTGCTCGTGCCGAAAAATCAAGGCACGGTTTCAAAACTGCAGTTGCAAAGCAAATTTTGGTAAACGCGGAGAAAAGCCATATTTATTTGATATTGCAATTATTGCAATAATTCAAAATCGATAAATATATTAAACAACTGCAAAAAATCTATTAATCTAATACTTAAAAATCAATTATTTGACAGTAACTGAAAACTTTTTCACGAGCATTTGCAGTTAGAATATTGTTAAAAAAAATTAGGTGCAAATTTGAGCAGCACTGCCCTGTCTAGCATAGGATCACCCAGTTTGATGACCTTGCTCCCATCTTATTTAATGTAGATCCAGAACTGTTTTTTTATACTGAAGCTGACCTTGTTTCGCATCCGGATGGTGCTGACGTACATCTTCACCACTTCTAAGAAACGAAACTTGGATCAAGGGGTCTGCATAGGCAATTTGTGCCAAAGCCAGATTTGACCTTATTAACTACAGGCAACAACAAATACTTGTTCACCTAGAAGTACAACTATTTTTAGAGCTATAACAGACAAATCTGATATTAAGTGATATCGGTTGTCAACTTACAATGATGATGATTTTTCGAAAACGTTGTAATTAACCTTATTCTTTTATTAATACAAAAACTGGCTAATTTGCTATGTGGACTGATCCATTATTTCAATTACAATTATTGCCAATAATTGGCAATAATCTATTGCATACAAGGAATAAAATCGATTAATTAGGTCGTCGAAGTAGTTTGAAAAACGAAGTTCCCTCATCTAACATGTATTATTCGATGGGAGGGTATTTGTGGTTGGCCTCCTATAGCAGTTCCATGTGACAACGCAAATATTAAAAACTTTAAAGGCTAAAGACTACTGGGATATTTTTGAAAGCAAATTATTGGAAATTGCGGTTCCATTTGCTCTTTAGAAATTCTCATCTAAAGATTTTATACTACGCTTATTTTTCAAATATGATTTCAACGTTGTCACCAATTCGTTATTTTATACAAAGTCCTCACTCGTGTATAAGTTTTACAATCATCTGAATTTTCTCCCCTGCAATTTTAGTGAGTATAAATACCTCGCGTGCACCTGTTTCTATTCTAAAAATCCGCAAACATTGAAAATCGCAAAACGAACTAATATTGATATTTAAGTGAAATAGTGTTAATAGTACGAGATGATGATGGACGAACGCTTCCCTTACTTCTCCAAATGTGCTTGATTTATATTGTTTGTCAACATTTGTATTTCCCTTTAACGGTTTGATTGGTGTTGTAGAATATTTTGTGACATGGAACATAATCTGCCTTGCATACCATGTGAGATTTACAGGTAGATTGAAGGCAACTATATTGTTGAAGATCTTAAAAAGTCAATATATCTATAATGTTCCAAATCTTATGAATCTTGACAAGCATCCAATATAATCAAGAAACTTAAATCGATACACATTTTACATAATGGAATCTTAATGATAAAATATTTACTAAATACAAGATAAATTTATATTATCACCAAGTGCTTTTCAACATAGTCATATTAGAAGAACTAAGAATAATGGTAATTCCATTTTTTGTGAATATAATAAAATTGTAGAAGCCTTAACACGTGGAGGGATGTCTGGTGCTTATTTTAGGTGTGCTGGTTTATGATGCAAACGCTTGTAATTTGAAACGACTCTCAAGTCAGTAAACAGAATACTAAATAGTAATTTGAGATAACTTTACGGTAATTCAAATACACACAGAACCATATGCAAATGAAACAAGGCCTTTGACTAAGTTTAAAATTTCATCAAAAAAATTAATGCATTAATTTTAAGGAAAATATTAGCACTATGAAATTCATTTCATCGTCCTATGAAAAAAAGAAAATTACTCGTACACTCCAACTAATTTAAATAAAACGAAAATGCAAGGGAATACAATGTGCACCTTGAAAGAGACTCAATCATTGACATATATTTACGAATTGTGAAAAAATTGGTGTTGGATTCCTTTTATGTTTTTAGAGGACATAGTTTGTTTAGAAGTTAGCTTTGCCAAATAGTTTCCACCAGTGCTGCAAGTAGGTCATATTTTTTAACATAACGCCAATAAAAGTTTTTAAAATCAGACCGAACTCAAATATTTAGTTACAATTGTCCAAATCAAGTTCTTAAATGTCCGTCATTCTTGTCGTTTCCAGTGAAACGCTGATAAAATATTTTTCAGGTAATTACATCAAAGCCCTCAGTTTTCTGAGAAGCTAAATTCTCTTTGCGGTTATAACATATTTTGAAATGTATAATGACTTCAAATTGAAAATTGAATCAATACTATCAACTGACGAAACTGATCCACTTAAAAATATATTTTTCTCAAAATTGCAAACTAAAAAACAGTTTGTACAAAACATTTGAAAAGTTTTCACTGGTCATTAACACAATATTTAATTACTGCTATTATGTGTAAGCTACATTTAATTGCGAAACTATTCATGTGCCTGTTACAATACCCAATATTACAGATGCCCTTCATCATACACTAATTTCATTAATGGTGATGGACTAAGAATCCCTTCAAAGAACTTTTTGAATCACGTTTCTGTTTTTGGAGCTATAAATGGCAATTTGGATGATATATTCCATTGTTTTATAAAAATAATTTTCTCAGCCTTGTAAACGGGATGTCAATTCGTGCTGTACTAAATGTTTCAATTTTTTTAATGGTTTTTTATAAAAGTACTATGCAAAGTGTTTTTAAAGAACTTTGTAAATATAAAGTTGATTTTGCAAAAACACATCTTTAACAACTCTATTTTGGTAACGACAACGTTTAAAATGTGAAACAATCTAATATACAATAAACCGTCTACAAGCCTCACTTGGCAGTAAGTAAAATGGAGTTTTGCCATCAAATTTAAACTAAATTCCATGTCTAGACATTAATTTGTTTTAACTCATCCTTTAATATAAATTGAAGAAATACTTTGATTGAAGCAAACATTACTGCCGAGACATAAATGGATAATTAAGACTAATTAGCAAGGAGAAATAATTAGAATAGATGTTAATGAAATGAAGGAGAGGTGAGTAAAAATTGGAGGAAGGAATAAATGATTCATACTGGAATGATAGTTGAAAAGGAAAGTCCGAGTTAAAAATACTTGCAATTTGCTTAATTACAATGGCATTGAGAGTTTAATACCAGACGGAAATAAGAAGAATATCATGTTGAACTAGCTATTCAATCTCGTAATTCATTCACTACGCATTACTCACAAGAACAAAAATATTCACACATGCATTGTTAGTTGTATGCATAGTGGTATATTGATTTCTAATTGGTTTATATCACACGTTACTCTCCCTTCATTGTTGGTGAATGTACTTACAATGCACAGAGCCCATTGGTGAGACTTATTATGAACTTCAGTTGGCAGGAGAGAAGAAAGGAGCCCTGCGTATCACAAGCGATTGGTCGGCGAACGCCTTTGAAATAATCAGCGATTTTATCAATCAGCCCAACGCAAAGAATGTAACTAAAAGGCACTTTGTTAGCCACTCTCTTATATTAAAAAATGACTTAAAAAGATGAAAGGCCGTCGGTGAGGAATGCGCTATTTTGTCATTGAGAAGTGTGTTAGGTTAATTAATTAATGACATCCATTAGTATCACCTCTGAATAATTACATTAACTAGATTGCGTGGTGGTAATAATCTTTCTGTTGAAAGGAAACTGTAATAATTACAAAACAACACAAAATTAGTCACGTCAAATGACCCTTTTGTCAAATCATTCCAAAGTTATGTCTACATTATAAACGAAGATATGTAAAGTAACCTCAATTGTAAATGTGTTGAAAACCTCAGCGCAGCAATGTTACTAACGAGTAGCATTTCAGAGCCAATAGAAAACAGTGGCACATCTATGATACATTTTATCACGATAACATATTTAAAACAGGCCGTTTTCAACTAAATCATTGTGATGGCTTACTTCACATTACAAAAAATTCTGGTTGAAGTCAAGTTTGACACCTAATACTCAATTCTTATATCACGTGTATTGCAAAAATTTATTAAATTTTCTCAAATGATGTCTATATATACCCAATATTACGAAATTAAATAAAAAATATTATTAAATATAACCTTTGAGTATTAACAAAACGATTAACTATCTCGATCGGATTACGAGATTCCGAACTTAAAAAGTTATTATCCACTAGTCCATTGATCCTTCAACCCTATTCCCGCCGTGGGTGTTTTTCAGCACCTCTTGAGAAATGTTATATCTATCTCTAATTTGAAAAAAGATTGGCCCTCGTTTTTGCATTTTTCCTAAAAATAAATTAGGAAAATGAATCATCAAAAGTGGTTTTAATTTATTGAGATATATTTCTTTAATTCCATAAAACCAACATTGTATTAATTTCATCTTGAGATCGATAAGTAGTTCCGTAAATGTTTTCACATATTAATTGGTTTTCAATGAATATTTTTGCACTTAACTATGTTAGCTACGGCCCTGCCAAATTGCAGCACCATTCCGTTGTAGGAACATATATTATTCAAATTTTTTGGTACAAGAGTCAATTTCCTGACGTCTTCGCCTAATATGATTTTAGAGTCATATGTAGGCTATGATCCTGCCAAATTCTACTGCTTGCTGATGAAAATGATTGATTTTTTGAGTGGGCTGCTCTTAAAAGTGAAAAAAGTCCGACCTAGAAGGGTTAAAGTACAATACCGTTTTGTCCACATTTTCAAAAAAATTTTCTCCAAGCTTATTAGGAAATTTGAGCAGCCTGAGATTTGGATACACTTATGGAAAATATTTGTGGAGAAAATTACTTTTGTACTGGAATTATATTAAAATATTTTTTTAAATGAAAAGATAATAAATCAGTCTACAGCCCAAGGCAGCTCGCGACTTAAGGATGAAAGAGGAGACGATTTCTTATCCAGTGGTGTTTTCAGATTTGAGATATCTTTATTATTTAGTGCATTTAAAAATTTTTCATAGAAAACATCACAAATTGTAAAAATGCTTGGGTCAATTAAGGTTAATATGTTAGCATTGACGTTTAAGACAAATACTACTCGTATAAACATTGCAAAAATAGACAATAAAGTAATTGCGTACGAATTTATATATATATATATATATATATATATATAT
>CABFPE010000125.1:453501-537808 GCA_900660155.1 Hofstenia miamia | reverse complement strand
ATACATACATACATACAAATAGCTCCCTCTAGGTAGTATGACTTTTTCAAAAATCCGCTACATAGAGGGACCTGAGTAAAATTTTCCATACTACATAAAGGGCTTTGGGGTTTTGGGCCGATTACTCGATAAAAAACTCATCGATCCTTAAAATATTTTGCATGAAGGTAGGCACTACTAAAAGACTATGTCCTATGAAAATTCAGGAATTTATGTGGAAAAATCAGCTTATATGGTTATGTGGAAAAATTCATGGAGGGATATATATATATATATATATATATATAACAATTATATATAATGGTTTACTAAAATACTCCTTGTTATAATGTTAATCTGTTGAACAACTTCAGCCACAGCGATTCGCTTTAATAGAAATTTTCAACATTGCACTAAGGCATGTTCCCCATTAGACCTGACCATGCCTCATGATTTTCAAATTTGCTAATGGGCTTGGCGAAAATTCTTTTTAAATGTAGAAAAACGGTTTGTACTTTAAAATTAACGATTGACAGTTTAAGGTTAAGAACACATCACTATGATATTCAGTATCTTTTACAAATAGTAAATATTATAAAATAAGTGTTTAATTTGGAGAACTGAGAACGTACGTTGGCTATGCTACAACTGTTTCGCAACTGAGGTTTGAATGAGAGCAAGTAAATTAAATTAGACATGGGTTTGGTTTTATATTCGACATTTTCAATGTAATCGTACTGCAAATTGGAGAACTAAAAAGATTTTCATAAAGCAATGGTATAAATTCCCAGATGAAAAATGAGAACAATGCCTTTTCTTTCAAATGGATAGGCATAACTGTTTAGTACTAATTGAATATTTGCAACGCAAACTGATTTTTTATAAGAAGAATATTTTTCAAATAGGCGGTAACTGACGAGTAAATCAACTTCATTACTATTCGTAATGAATGCCTAGATTTTTGGCACATAAAAGCCTGAAAATAAACAATTATCTGGTGACAAGGAACATACTTTTATAAGGCAAACCAAATAAGCATATAGAAAAAGTGCTGACTTATTCAAATGGATAAAACTATGAAGAGTAAAAAAGACGGTAGAAGGATACACTTAATCTATAATATTGACGTAAAAGTAAAGAACTTCATTGGAATACATTACACATAGACCTTCTAGGCTTATCTACAACAACATAAGAAAAAGAGTATATCAAGAAACAAACATTTTTTTGAAAAATACGTTGAAGTTCACCCAAGGTACGATCCAACTGAGCTATTTTGGCTTCGGGCCATGGACCATTGTTAGAGCTAGATAACATCTTTGTCAGATCTTTCAAAGATTTGTGAATTTTAACTTTATTATCTACTGCGCAAGGGCTAGGTTTCGTTTTTTCTTCACGTAATTCATATTCTTTGCCCCTAAAAAACTGAGACAATACCAAACTAAAAAAATATGTTAAAAAATATATTAACAAATTATGTTTCAAACTAATCAAAGCATTAATCCCGGATTCTAATGGTGAAAATTTTTTGAAAATTGTAAATCCCGTTACATCAAGATTTGAAAAAAATCAATAGAAAAATTAGGTTTTGACCACCTCGTTTTGGAAGTATGAAAATTATAACCCTGGACAAAAGAAACCGTATCGATAAATATTTGTTCTTTTTACCAAATTAAATTAAATGCTAACACAAGTTGAGTAATGAAGTAGAGTATCTACTTAGTAAACACAAGATAGACATTAAAATTAGTTTTATTCATAAAAATACAATGATTGTCAACAAATAAGTCAGAATTAAGTGTAACCAGTGTTAGCTTTTAGGCATAGAATTTAGCAAACATTAAATAAACGGTTTGTGAAATTCTGGAATCAGCTGATTTTAAGTTCTTCACCACGTGCGAACACTTCTCAATGGGACCCAGGAGGCACGGAAGCTGAGCAATTTTGTGCTCCACAAACCAAACTCTGACATGTGTGACAAAGCAAAGATGAATTGTCCTACTGATATATGCAATTTGCATGTGCAGGTACAACTCGTTCATTTATTGTTAATGAAATGGTTATGAATATTTCATTTAATTTACAAAAATTTGAATCAGTACGGTTTCCTTTGTCCAGGATTGCACATAGACCTAAATCCGAAGTTGATACAAATATTAGGATGCCTTGACTATTTGGATGAGAAATTGTAATAATAAATTGGTTTAAAGTTAAGATACTTGCGTTTTACTAAACAAATTCGATTTACCTCTATTTATCATTAAACGCACTGTCCCCGTTCCTCCGTTTTCACTCCTTCAAATAAGTATTAGTGTTAATTCAAAGAAATGAGTTGAAGTTAATTGCTACAATCAAAGCGATTGTTTGGGGTCAACTGGCAATTAGCTGAATTATTAATTTCAACTGCTTTATGTTGAGAAAAAGTAAAGGAATTGCATGTATTTCTCAATAGTGCATGAAATTAAAAGACAATAAGGTTACCGTTTTACTAAATACCCATTTCAACTAATTTAATAATTTTGCTGGTCTTTAAATGCACAGTCTCTGACGTAAAGGTGCAATGAACTTTGGTGTTAGCACCACAATTAAATATGTTATCATTGCATAATAGATTAGAAAAGTATGATTCAATCAGATGCTAATGTAATTTTCATGTGTAATTACTAAGATACGTAATTTTAAACGTTTTCTTTATTCCACCTAAAATACGTCTAAAAAATGAATTATAAACAACGCGTAAAAGCAAGATTATGTTGGAATAGTTGGTTAAATCCGCGCTGCTTCTCACTTAGAACAAGAATAGCTGTATTGCTCAATGAAGAGTCCGGTTGGCATTGAAGCCAAATGAGATATTTGTCAGACATATCCATGGAATTCACGTTTGAAACACGGAGAGCATTTGGGTAGTTATGAAACTAAATGATGACCATGCCGCTAAAGTTGTTAACAGCAAGGGTTTGACAATGGGCATGTGCCTCGTGAACTACCTGGCAAATTGTATCACTTTTTAAACTTATGGCGATTAGTAACCGTTGAAGTTACCGGCAAACGCCAAAACAAACGCAAGCCTGGACTATAAGTGGCTGGTAAAATGTGTTGATTTTATATTATTATACTTAGACTCATAACAAACTGAGGTTTCTTTCTTGTTGGTTCTTTTTAGATTCTATTATTCCTTGAAAAATATGCTTTATATGCGCATAAACCAAAATGTTACATGAACTGCAGGGCAAAATTTTTTCCATAATAAACAAAACAACCATCAGATGGTATACTGAATCACAAAAACACATTGTTGGTGGTAATTGAATTGTGGTTCTGATAGAGTTCACGTCTTTGTAAAGAACATTTAATTCCTATCAGAGTTTAAGTACCTAGGCTCGATGATCAGCACTGCTGGGACAGCCCTCTCTGAAGCAAGAAATCTGCGAAATGGTGCTGTTGACAACATCTTACGTTTTCGGTGAGTAGCATGTCAGAATGGATTTGGCAAAGCACTCTTACCTTCTCTTACGAAGCGTTATGGTACCCACTCTGACGTATGTGTGTGAGACTTGGGCAGAAACTGCTAGGGAACTGGAGATGCTTGAAACTTCCACAAACACCTGTAAAAGGGCTTTTTGTGGCGTCTCACTCTGGGATAGGTTAACCAAGATCAAAGTTCATGGACTTATGCATTTCCAAAAGTGCGCACAATAGTAGCACGTAAGCAATTAACTTTTGTAAGCCGGATGATGTCGCAGAGCAAAACCATAACTAGTGATCAGCCCCTTGAGTTAGCAATGAACAAGGCAATAGTTCCTGAAGGTAATGTCCACGGAAAAGTCAGTGCTGGGGAAAGCGGTTGGTACTTGATGTACAGTGGTTAATGGAGGTTACTACATGATGCTTTAGGGATAAGAAAGGTAGTGAAGTGATTCACAAACTTGCAGATCTGATCAATGGTGACACGGAATTGATCCAAAAGATTTTCTGGGGGGGGTCTTCGTAACAGTGCTAAAGCTTACAAATACTAGTACGAGACGCCTACGGTGAACGGAGTGTGAGCGTATGTTTTCAGAGCAGAAAGAATTCAACCATCATGTCAAGGATGAACATACGCAGATCTCCAATGGGGAGGCGGATGCTAATTGCTGGAAGTGTATAGCGGAGGGCTGTTACAAGTCGTATAAGAGTAAAGGTTGGTATTTATGGCACATTAAGAGCCGTCACCCCAACCTTTCAGAGCATGCAGAGACGAGTTAATGAAGGGTGTTGATGGGGCCAAGTCTGTATCCTACCCTTTTTGACTTTGTGGCGATTTTCTTTCCAGGGCTTCTGGACCAGATCTGGTTGGTACCATACAAGCTTTAGCGTTCAGCTAGGAGTTAGTGATGGAACCCCCACATACTGCCTAAGTATCGAAGATTTTGTATGGGCATTGCAGTAAAAGATTATGCAAACGAAAATTTTGTCGGTCACTATCATTTTAGACAGCCGAATAATTGAATTTCGAATAATTGGAGGCAGGGTTTACGAGACCTCGATAAAGTTGGTCTCGAGTATCGTCTGTCAAATAAAGTCTCGAGTCTCGTCTCGAATTATATTTGGTCGTTTTTTCGGTTAATGACGTAAAGAAATCGAACAATTGCCATGGAATAATCCTCATTCTGAGCTAATCTTTTTGAGGAAAGTTTTATTAATAAAAAATGTAAATTTAATTTAAATTTTTTTAAATGAAATTAAGACATCAATATTACATATCTTTAAATATGTTTGAAAAAGTCTCAATTAGGTCTCGAATTCAGGTGATTTTTTCGAAATTCGTTACTTCTTGTCTCGAGTCTCGTCTCGAATCGTAAAGCCTCGGAATTTTAGTCTTGAGTCTCGAAAAAGTCTCGTAAACCCTGATTGGAGGTCCGGATAATCCAAGATACACTGTCCGTCAAGGAGTTCAAGTGTTAAGACGTCAGAGGTTGCCAGGGGTGTAGGAATGGACAATCCAATAGATATTGTCATTTATTCGTTTTGCAGCTCCACAACAGCGACGCCTGTTTTCTGTGAGCAACAATTTCATCGAAACACCCTTATAGAAACTCCTTTACTCAAACGAATTTTCACTAAATATAACTTAAAAGAAGTTTCTAAATTCGGAATCTGTCTAATAATGAGTATTTTCCGTCTTTTTCTAATTTAGTCCAGTTTAGCAACCTAAACAATTAAATTCCGCTTACAATTACGTATTCTAGTCCAACGAAATCTAAATTTCCTAATAGGCTTGGAAAAACTCTTTGAAAATGAGGAAGAACGGTTTGTCCTTATAAAAGGACAAGGACAGATTAATGTTAAACATTTATATAATTCATTCATACACAAAAACTCAATGATTAGAAATTATATTTTCCATCAGGAGATGAAAATTTTTTTGTTCATTAGAAATAAAGAAAAAATGAGAAATAGCTTATATTCATTACAAAATATGCCCAAGCTCTTAAGATGCGTTTTATAAATGAATACATCACGCAAAATATGCCCAAGCTCTTAAGATGCGTTTTTCAAATGAATACATCTCGCAAAAATAGTTAAGTGATTCGATTACAATTAATCTGTTTGTTTGTGGCATTTTATTCAGTCAAGTTTACGAAAATACCAACCAATACCTCGGCATTTAAAAATAAATGGATGTTCACATCAAAGTGACTAAATGGACAAATATGGTTGGAGAAATGTTTAAGCGAATGTAGACAAACTTTCGTCACTATTTTTCAAAAAAAATCTGGATTTTCAACAAAAGTTTATAATATATGAGGAGTGCAAATTTAATTTTGAAAATTATCACAAACTCTAAGCTTCTGAAATTATTTTCTTCAATAAATATTATATTTTCAAAGGCTTAATAACATGATAAATCAATTGATCAAAATCGATGTTAAAATTTATGATTATTTTGATTTCTATCCTCATTCGACGATGGCAAATTTGCGAAAAAATGTTTAATTTTTTTCCGTAGCATTGAGAATCTAAATTATAAATTAAGAAATTGTTTTACAATCTTAAATTGACTTCGATTGCGAACCACAATAATAAAAAACTTAATACCTCTGATTCATTTTACTCCTGAGTTTTTTGCNTGGACAATCCAATAGATATTGTCATTTATTCGTTTTGCAGCTCCACAACAGCGACGCCTGTTTTCTGTGAGCAACAATTTCATCGAAACACCCTTATAGAAACTCCTTTACTCAAACGAATTTTCACTAAATATAACTTAAAAGAAGTTTCTAAATTCGGAATCTGTCTAATAATGAGTATTTTCCGTCTTTTTCTAATTTAGTCCAGTTTAGCAACCTAAACAATTAAATTCCGCTTACAATTACGTATTCTAGTCCAACGAAATCTAAATTTCCTAATAGGCTTGGAAAAACTCTTTGAAAATGAGGAAGAACGGTTTGTCCTTATAAAAGGACAAGGGCAGATTAATGTTAAACATTTATATAATTCATTCATACACAAAAACTCAATGATTAGAAATTATATTTTCCATCAGGAGATGAAAATTTTTTTGTTCATTAGAAATAAAGAAAAAATGAGAAATAGCTTATATTCATTACAAAATATGCCCAAGCTCTTAAGATGCCTTTTTCATACATCTCGCAAAAATAGTTAAGTGATTCGATTACAATTAATCTGTTTGTTTGTGGCATTTTATTCAGTCAAGTTTACGAAAATACCAACCAATACCTCGGCATTTAAAAATAAATGGATGTTCACATCAAAGTGACTAAATGGACAAATATGGTTGGAGAAATGTTTAAGCGAATGTAGACAAACTTCGTCACTATTTTTCAAAAAAAATCTGGATTTTCAACAAAAGTTTATAATATATGAGGAGTGCAAATTTAATTTTGAAAATTATCACAAACTCTAAGCTTCTGAAATTATTTTCTTCAAAAAATATTATATTTTCAAAGGCTTAATAACATGATAAATCAAATGATCAAAATCGATGTTAAAATTTATGATTATTTTGATTTCTATCCTCATTCGACGATGGTAAATTTGCAAAAAAATGTTTAATTAATTTTTTTCCGTAGCATTGAGAATCTAAATTATAAATTAAGAAATTGTTTTACAATCTTAAATTGACTTCGATTGCGAACCACAATAATAAAAAACTTAATACCTCTGATTCATTTTACTCCTGAGTTTTTTGCACTTTTTCTTAAGTGCTGCCATTCTTTCGCTCTGTTGGTTATTATTCGTGTCTACATTATCCTTTACTTCACCAATGAATTTAACACTGAGCCGTTCCTAAAATAGATGCAAGCGTTACGCCATCTATTGAGAAAACATTTTAATTAGAATATTTTTTTAATTATGCAATATTTAATCCAACAAAATAAATTTCATATACATTAAATTTTCACAACAAAATTACAATTAAAAGTATCAATAACTGAAATCAATCAAGAGTATGAGTGCAATTTTTCAAGAAAATATTGAATTTGCAAATACATTGAATATGCATTATGCAATTGTTAAAATGGCGCTTTGTTTATATCAATAAGTAAATATAATAAACCCGTTCCATTCATATTTATTGAAATTATAATTGCCCACCACGTCATTTTCAGTGACTTCTCTTCCCAACTCCTTTTTCATGAACTGGATGTGCTTTTTTCCTTTTAAGTGACTGAGAAGATGCAGATCTGATTTGAGCTAAGAAATCATATTAAAAATCACTATATGACTACATATTTATTATAATTATAAAGAAAACTCAAGTGTGAAGTATAAAAGCAAAAATTAATAAAAATTCATTGTAAAACTCGCTACATTTTCCTAAAAAGAAATATTTGTAAGAGAGGGTCACCACATAATACAATTCAGAAGTCTTAGTAACAAGGTCAAATTAGAAAACCAATACTGGTTAAAGTTATACAGCACAATCCAAAAATCCGAACAAGATCATGATGTATCATGCTAAATCAACGTTACAATAGTTGAGATACTTACTATCACTCTGCAAAGGAAACACTGCTTGTATAATGTATAAGGTTCTAAATTGGGAACGCCATTGCTCAAAGAACTGCTAAGAGTCAATACAGGGTGTCGCGAAGAACCCAACTCTGCAGCACGTTCCTTCTTTTCTGCGAGAATGGACAGATATCGAGCATTGCTTTCATCTAACTTTTCCTGAATCTTCTTCTGAAGACACTCTACCGATGCTTGGTGTTGTTCATTAACAGCAGCAATTTTCTTTTCACGAACTCTAACAAAGGAACAATAATTCAATTGCTCTTCTTAATTTAATACGATTCGACTACGTTTAGAATATACACTGAACAACATATTAAATAGGTAAAGAAATGGCTATTTGAACTTTGTCCAAAATTACACTTCCGATGTGGAAGTGCACAGCAATTGAGGTTCGTAGCTACAAGAGGGCATACGATCGCCCGCGTAGAACCAACAATAAAATTTAAAATGTTCATTGACATAGAGAACATTGGAAGAAAAAAGTGTTTGCGCATAGCATTCACATATAATTTATCAATCAATATTAATGCATTTGAATTTAAGTCTACAAACCATTGCGCTACAATCTCTCTTTTTGGGGTCCTTCTGTATTAAGAATGTCCTTGCCACTTTGATTTACTCCTCACACACTCCTCCAATAGTGCTGCTAGTGTTTCTTCTAGAATCATCATTCTTGCATCAAAATTTCATACTGTTTTTGACAATTATTTGTTTAAATTCCTCATTTGCAGTTTCTATAGACTTCTGCTTGCCTGCCTACAACTATCCTGTACTGCATAACCCTACCCACTATATTCTTAATTGCTATTTTCCATATACGAAGGTTTAACTTGACATATGTGCTCAAGTGTTAAATTTTCATGTAACTTCACTTCTTAATGCCGTGCACAGCAATAAAAAATGAATTGAGAGAAAAACGCAAGTGTCTCCAATAATAAGTAACCATGTTTTAATAACAAGGTCTAGGGTATAATAAGTTACAGTAATCATATATGGAAAGCAATGAATGGCAACTATTAAATATCAAAAATCTATCTCTTAATAAGCTTTTCATCCAATAACCAACTTTAATGAAAATAATACAAAACAAATGAAGTCATTCAAACTAGTAAACATCCGCCAAATAATACTATAAAAGAAAACTTCTATGTGCAATGCAAACCCATAGTATAGATATCATGAAATGTAATGCATTTTTCTCTTGGTGAAACAGGCTATTTATACAAAACATTCACTGAATAAATATTTATGCACAATTAGCTAAATTTTCGAAACGATATTGTATATATTAAAAATTTTGGAAATATTACTTGAAAATAGCATATAGAAAATAGAAATTTCTAAAATTAATGAGAAATAAACAAAATAAATTCACTTACAACTCTTTTTCACGAGCAGAACTAATTCTAGACTGGTCTTTTTGGCTCAGTAAACTTTCAATTCTCTCGATCCGTTCTTCACGCCTCAATTGCAGCTCCTGCAGTCTAGTTTGGCGTTCAATGTCTAGCTGTCGTCTTCTTTCACGGGCAGCTTCCTCCATTGCCGCTTTCTCCTCTAGTTTCCGCTGTCTTTCATCCTTTAAATTATAATTTAAGAACGTCTATGCAGAGGACGTACGAAAGAACACATTTATAAACACTACATTAAAAAGAATACATACATCAATTTCTTGTTTACGAGCTTCTTGGTTTTGATACTTTGAAGCCATTTCATGACGCTTGTTTTGGGATTCCAAAGACTTGATGAATGCGATTTCATTTACCTAGGTAAAACTAATTAGCCATGTTTTTGCAAAGGTTCTAAAAGAACGTGTGAAGAAACACTTCAAATGTAAATTTCCAAGTCTCATCCAGATATTCACTGGATCTAAACGAAAACAATTATTCAAAACTTCAACGAAACATTTGACATACAAAATGAATTCTAAAGCCATCATTAATATTTAATTCAGTGCACATATCAAGAAAGTCAACGCCTACTTTGTTTTCCTCTTCGTGCGCCTTGCGAACTATTTCCTGAAGATGCTGCTTTCTGTTATCTTCAGCTTTGGAAAGTTTTCGATCATAGTCTGACTTTCGTCTTTCCTCAATTTCATGCTTCCACTTGCGAACTTCTTGAATCTATACGTGTCAATGATAAATATAACTTAAGTCGTCAAAGTTAAATACAGTTTGACTTTTTAATCAAGTATGTTTAATGTAACTACCAAATATAAAATACATCAAAATAGCATACACGTTGAGCTAGCATTCTTTGCTTCTGCATTGTTTCTTCAAGCATCTGTTGGCGAAGTTTTTCAGCGTTATCCTGTTTTCTTTCATGTCGCTGCTTTTTTTCGGCCCATGTACTAAAACACCAAATTTTTTTCATGATAAAATTAAAATGGTTAAGTACTAGTTCAAATATTTGAAAGTTGGTGTCATTTTTACAAAGTTGTTTTCTAATTATCAGAATTTAGGTTAAAGTCAAGAACTATATATATAATGCACTTTAGCTAAATTATAAATTTTAAAAACACTCGGGTTCTCGACAAAAGATGTCACTTTGGCAGTAGATGTTCAAACAATTGCAAAAGAAACTCCAAGTTTACAATGCATGAATGCGGCATCTAACTGTAAGAAATCTCCATCCAAGATCAATGAATCAAATGCTAACATTTTCACATAATAAACTTTTAAGCCAAACAAAATATCAACTAGAAAAGCACTCAGAGAGCGCATACCTCCGCCACGCAGCTTGTGTCCACCGGATCAGCACCAAAATGTAATGGATTCCTCCTTGGGAGTGGCCGACGAACCTCTGGTGAAAATTTGAGGTCAATCCATCTATTACATTTTCCGTAAAGTTGCTAACAGACAAACAAACAAACCAACGCTACCAAAAACATAAACTCCTTGGCGGAGGTAATTAGCAATGACCCTGATTATTTAGGAGTGAGCATGCCTTCTGAATAACTGTCGGCATGTGAGAATTATTTACTTTCCAATTTTTTATTTATGTATATCAATAGAACATGATTGTCATAAAGCGACTAATTGCAAAGTGCTGTGATCGATAATTGAATGCAAATGAAAAAATACCTAATTCTTGAATTTGAAGACAAGCGTTCGTGAATTTGCAGAGCACGTCCAGGGTCCCGTTTTAGTTCTTCTTCTTCATCGATCTGATCGGCCCAGGACATTGATTTCGGAGGCTCGTTTGGCTCTGGAGAAGGAGTAGCAGACTAAATATAGTTCGAAGTTTTGAACACGTATAAAACAAAGCTATCTCATTAAAAGAGTTAAGATATCCCCTTGAGAGACAATTCGTATAATTGTACACATGTAGAAACTAGATTTTTATTGAGATATGAATTTATATTCAACCTTGAATATCGTTGTTTATTAAATTAGGCAACTAATTAATTTGGCCTAAATATTAGTATAATTTAGTATTATGACAACCTTGTAAAAATTAGCATTCCGCAAAATGGAGAATATGGTGAAACTAGTTGAATTTGAGTTACTCACAAATCATAATATAGCTTCACAAGAAACAAGTTTTTGCATGATTTCAATATCATACTTAGTAAGACACTCTAAATATAATGTTTTCAACAAAACATTAGGTAAAAATTACATGATTAAGTCACAATGTGTACAAATGTGCACAGACAATTTCAATGAAAACATTAAAATTAGAAAAAATTTCTTAATTTTTTTTTCAGAAATAATTTAGACTATCAGTGCCGAGCCGCCATATAAATATTTTCTAGCACTTCCATACAATGTGCATGCCTGAAGGGGATATGTTAAGATAAATATAATAATTTAAGTTTATTCTCTTTCGAACTAGTGAAATTTGCCGACTTTTCGTCACCTTAATTATAAAAATACATAAAAACTCAAAATAATGGTGCGATTAAAGAATGTCATGAAGGCAAATTCCAAATATTTGAAAATTATTTTAAGCATGCATATAGGATTATACTTCATACGATCCAAACATTTATCTACATTCCAAAAATCGATGTTACTTTGTTGAATTATGGTTTGTTAACATTAGAAAAGCGACGGTAGGTAAAAATGATCTATGAGCAAAAACACTACGAGAGCTGATTCCTGTATGGACGCAAAACTTGAATTTCCCTGTACTATCAGTTCAAATGGTGGAGAGAAAAATTTCATAAGTAGTTTATGATAAATGACAACAATAGCCAAGATGAGTTGTCGGCAAACTCTTTACTGGTTACTGGTTTTATAGTTATACTCAAACTCTGAATACTATATTAGTTATTACTACTCCTTAAAAGCCGTTTATATTTTATGACCTCATTTTATGCACGTGAAAACCATGTCAAGCGAAATACAGATTATGATTTTGATAAACTGTTTAAACGTCACTCAATGGCAAATGGCTGTCGGCAGAGGATAGAAGCTACCCCAGCTAGAATTATCATCTGTTGATTCAGTTAGCAATAAAATCTTCATCCTTCAAAAAGACCACACAGAAGTGAGCCCGAATGTGTGTTAATTGAAGAAGAGAAAGTAATGTTATCTGAAACAAGAAGAAATGAAAGAAATGCAGACTGATTGAGTCTGTATCGTCACTGGCAAGTAATAGTTGAAATAAAAAACAAAGCACTGGATGCCGGTTTGCGTTGATAAAGAAAGATTTGTCGTCAAGAAAAACAGAAGTGATTTGAAAGCAGCTCTTTGAAGATGGTATTAAATCTGCACACAATCAAACGCTAATTTCAAAGACAACTTAAGAAAAGCAAAGTTGTGTCTGGAATTTGACAAAAATTCTCAATAGATTAGAACGTCAAGTGGTTGTGCTAAAATTGAGAACGAGGAAATTCGTCTTGGTGTTCTAACTGAAGGATGCCAGCACCATATTCTAGATCTAGTTTTAAAAAAGTTACGGACACTGACCCAACTCATTTCAGTACCGTTGTAAGTCAAAAAAAAACAGACGACGACAGTTTACCTGAAAAAGAAAAGTGAGCAATATCCAAATTATATTTGACGAAAGTAAAATGGTTATTGAAATACCCACAAAGAAAGTGTTTCAAACAAATCTGAATTTTTTTAAGAGGATACCAACGAACTATGATGTCTGATCTACATACTTTTATAGGAAACGCAATGTAATCTTTACTAGTGGTTGAATATGATTAAAATCACCAAGAATAATGCTATTTTAATCAAAAAATATAGACGCTAAGATTCAATTTCGCGATTTGTACCATGGTGTCGCAACCATTAAAACGAATATTTCGATATTATAATTAATTAATAAAAATGATAAATTCATTACAAAAAGGATGAAAATCAATGGTTGAGGCGTACACAGGTTTTTTGAAACAATAAAAAATAGAAACAATTAATCCAAATTTTTGATTAGAAACAAAGCATTTAATTAAAACAAAGAGATTTCGCCAAACCTCATCTTCGTCTTCATCTGAAATGGTGACAGGTAGTATCTCTGTTAGTGAGGCCTGTTCTAAGGCATGTGTGAGATGAGATTCTTCCTCTTCACATTCTTGAATAGCTTGCTCATAGCAATCATTCAGTTCGATGTTGAGTCTATCAATCTTATCTTTTTCATCAGAATCCGGTGAACTCTAAAAATTAACAGAGTGCTGACATAAAATTTCAAATAACAACCACGAGTTCTTTAAACTAGACAATTTATAAAACACAGTATACATTAATGAAATAGAATTAAATTTTTAGATGCTATAATATTTGAAACAAATTATTATAAAATAAAAAAGAAAGTTTGATTGAAATCAAGTAATAAAATCTGAGAAAGTACCCAAAAATATGAAAAATTCATAGAGATTTGAAAATGAAACCAAACATTTAAAATTAATGGAATGTGAAACCTTCAGTTTATGATAAAAAAGGAAGCTTTCAAAATTTGAATACACTCCCCTGTGTTGGCTCAGCCTTTTAAAATTTATGTATGTGTGATTCTCTGCATATCTTCTAAAAAGGAAAGAAATACTACATTATGCAATAAATTCTAAAAAGCATAAACATATTTGCAATAAATAGATAATTATTGAAATTAGCAGAAAAACATCGGTGGCTGTTTTAAATCTTAAGAGAGAATCATCTTCCGATGATTTACAATTAGCGTCAATTGAGAAACTATTTACCCCATTATTCTCAAGCGTGATTCTGTCAGAATTTGCATCGTTGATTATAATTGCGGCATCGTTTTGCTCATTCGAATTAGCAACAGGTTTTGGAGAAGCATCGCCATCATTTTTAACTTTCCCAGAGCTAACTGTTTTAGCCTTTGGCTTTGTTTTTCCTACTGTTTCCCAATCATCTGAATCTAAAATGAATTCAATCAAATTCTGTGAAATAGCCATTTGGTGTTAGATTTTAGATACAGAACTGCGTCGCCAACATTCAAATTTAAATTGTTTTTCACTCATAATACCATATTTTGTCATACCTTTCTTTAGAAATCAATTTATCAGTAAAAGCTCACAATGGCATATCTTCATTAATAGACTCTAAATGCCAAGAATTGGTATGGTAATCCTCAGATAACTTAAAAACTAATGTTTGTATCCTTTGGTTACAATCGGTTTTCACATTTTCAAACAATGTTTTCCAAATCTATTAAGAAATTTGCAAATCTTTGGATATTGCCACATTTATAGGTAAATGTGCTCCTGTGTTATGCTGAAACCTTGTTATAAAAAGTATTCCTGTGAATGAAGCTTGCAAGGTCTTCCCATATCTAACTTTCGGATAATAAGGTAACAAGTATTTTGTTTTCTGTAAATGGCTGTGCAAAGTCGGAAGAAAAAGCATTTCCGATTCCCTAAGGCTGTTTAATTGGATTATATTCGCTTCGCCTCAATATAGTTTAATTCCACAAGCTATGACATTATTTCAATATTAATTGACAGATTAAATCAACTCAATTGTGGTGCCAAAACAAAGCTGTGATTCATAAGCATTCAAAATTTTATGATTTTGTGAATTTAGTTCAAATGAAATTTAGGACAAATATTTATAGTCTACTAAAAAACATCTGTAAAAAAATAGAAAAGTATTTTATTTTCCTGGATTTCATTTGTCTCCTTAAAAAATGAAATAGCGATTGTTTTAATGAAAACTGCATGAGAGAAAGCATATTCTATAAATTTTCAAGAAGTTTAGCATAAAGTAAGCGGCAATAAACCTCAATATTGTTCATATGCTAAATCATTATTTTATGTGACAAAAATATATTTTTCGTAAAAATCTAATGCATTTGTACAAAGTATTATCATCATCACCATTCAACTGCTGTTTATAAGTTTCACTTAATTCTGCGAAAATAGAATTTTTTACTTTTTGTCATTTTTGGCCATTTGCGTAAGGCTAATTTTAAAGCATTGTAACAGTTTTCAATAAAATTACATGCAATTATTTATGAAAATTTATGTCAATATAGCAAACCCTTTGAGATTTTGTAATAATTAAAATCGATTCCTCAAAGAAAACAAAATGAAAGACATTATTGTATATCAATAAGTACTCAAAAGTATGGTAATAATATAAACCTTTGGGATTAGCAACTTCCGAAGTAGGGGCGTCCTTCAACCTGTCGTCACTGACTCTTCGAAGACCCTTAACTCTGTCAGCCCAACTGGATCCTTCCGGAGGATTATTAGCTAGAAACTTCATTGGTGAGCATTTTCTGACTTCCCAAGAAATTGATGAAGGTCTATAAACAAAGGTAAATTTTTCTTACAGCAAATATCAATTACATTGTTCTTAAAATACAATTTGCATAGAAATATTGACATTGAAATTCTAAAAACTTTGCTTTACACCAAAGTTTTATTATCTAGTCTTAACGGATTTATTCTTAAATTTCTTCCAAAATAGGTGGCCCTTTGTTTATTAAAACAAAGCGTGACCTGCTTGACATTATTGGTTTAACTAATCAGAATGTAACACTACTACAAAACTACTTTAAAATTTATGTATCACAATCCGCAATTGAATGTAATAATTACAAGAGGAATTATCCGCATATAGTTTGTAATTTGTTAATAATATAGATTAGAATATTATTTGCATTTAAAAAGAATCTGCAGCACGCTGAGGAAATAAAAAATTTGATGCTATAATTAATACAACTTCACATTTGAAATGGTTCTTGAATAGAAATAATATTACGTAGAATTTCAAAGCGTAAGTAAAACATGTTAAGTTATATAACTGCATAGTTGCTTAGTGATATAACCAGCTACACGAAATGATGTCAATTTGCAGGTTCAGAAGATGATGATATCTAAAATTAAAGCTAAAAAATAAATATCGTAAAATGATACCTAATCAGGGTTGTAATCATCTATCAACGCGTTCACAATATCTACACCTCAATCAATTCCCAATTTTTTGTAATTCAATTTTTTAGCTAATGGAGGTGTGTAAAATATAAATGTTTTCTACCCCTACTAAAATTTGGATAACTAACAAAAAATGTTGACATGAAATTTGTGATATCAGACATGGCAAANGCCTCAATATAGTTTAATACCACAAGCTATGACATTATTTCAATATTAATTGACAGATTAAGAAATATTAAATCAACTCAATTGTGGTGCCAAAACAAAGCTGTGATTCATAAGCATTCAAAATTTTATGATTTTGTGAATTTAGTTCAAATGAAATTTAGGACAAATATTTATAGTCTACTAAAAAANAGTTTGTAATTTGTTAATAATATAGATTAGAATATTATTTGCATTTAAAAAGAATCTGCAGCACGCTGAGGAAATAAAAAATTTGATGCTATAATTAATACAACTTCACATTTGAAATGGTTCTTGAATAGAAATAATATTACGTAGAATTTCAAAGCGTAAGTAAAACATGTTAAGTTATATAACTGCATAGTTGCTTAGTGATATAACCAGCTACACGAAATGATGTCAATTTGCAGGTTCAGAAGATGATGATATCTAAAATTAAAGCTAAAAAATAAATATCGTAAAATGATACCTAATCAGGGTTGTAATCATCTATCAACGCGTTCACAATATCTACACCTCAATCAATTCCCAATTTTTTGTAATTCAATTTTTTAGCTAATGGAGGTGTGTAAAATATAAATGTTTTCTACCCCTACTAAAATTTGGATAACTAACAAAAAATGTTGACATGAAATTTGTGATATCAGACATGGCAAACCCCTCTGTACGAATCCTTTGAAATATTCAAGTTCCATAAATGGACAAAATCACCTAGGTTGATATGCATATTAAAGTTTTATAGATGCTTAGTTTATAAAAAGATAATAAAAAGTAAGTTTCCCTGTAAGAAAGAATAAATTATCAATCAGAAATATTTATTTTGAATGGACATTAATTTTCATAGACTATTAACATTATATAAGGATGTACTACGGGGTCTCCAAAACAATGCTTATTTTTTAAGTTTTTTTGAGGTGTATAATTCCCCTCCAAAACTTGTAAGCTACATTAAATTTAGTTCATTGCCTTCATTAATGCTGCAGTTAACAGAGTAAGCAGACTGCAATAACTGAAGTAAAAAGAACATCAGAAGAATCTTGGAGTTAATGATAATGAGGTAACATTCAACAAATTGAAGGAAAATGGTTTTATCAAAAATTAGAATAAAACCCATTAGAAAGACGAAAAGTGCGAAAAACCCATGAAACATTGAAATTCTGTGAGAAATATTGAATACAATCTTGATTCAAAGTTAAGAAAGATACAAAGTCGCAATTGAAAATATCATCGTAACAAATAATACGGAAAAACCTACACCAGGCAATTTTCAGGTGGCATGTGCAGGGGGTTACACTGTTTTGATATTTAAAATTCAGAGAGGTAGATCTGCATATTTCCGAAATTTTTTAAATTGCTTCCCTCCCTACTTTAATGGGAGCGTCAAGACGATGAGAAATGGTTTTATAAAATCTTGCTGGTGAAAATGTTTCCAGACCAGTTGAAGTTGGTGTTAAAGCGTCTAGCTTTGTACTATTCAAGCTGTGAAATTCTCAACAGCTATACGAAATTTGAAACCATTTTTCAATAAACGTAGCCTAAGAGTCGTGATGCTCACGTAGCTCCTTCTCCGCCGTTGACGAAATTGAGGTGGAATTTTTTGCGGTGTTTGATGACCTTCCCATCTTTGGTTTGACTTCGCACCTCCCAGTTTCTTTAAATTGATTGCCAATTTTGCTTACAGTAACTGCAGAACAAGCAACAAGCCTTGGAAATTATCTGATCCTAGCAGGTTGCAAATGTTTGGCTATAGTACTATAGTAAGGCTTGCTTGGCAACAAAACAAGAAAGAACAATTACTTTTAAACGTAGATGATAAAGAGATAAAAGCAAATTACGTGTTTCGAGAGGGTTTTTGCCATCACATATTAAATCTACTAAACATGCACCACTGCATCAATAATTTTGAGCGGCAATAAAGAACTTTGTGCGAAGATAAAACGCTCACGTTGATGAAAAATTATTCTCAAAATGAATCAAAACAATTACCGCTTTGCTTTTTCAAGACTTTCAAACTCTTTTTGAACATTTATCTTGTCAATGAGGCTCTCGAAGTCTTTTACACAAGAATTTAACATTAAGATTACTTCCTAAAAATGTATTAGTAAGTAAAAGGAACCAAGATATCATAGATTTATTGCCTTAAAGACTTCAGTTTTATAGCTTAAACCTATAAATAATTTATCAACTTTAGACGGTACCTTGCATTCAACAGTGCTTTCATCATCTTCACAAACACAGTAAATTTCATCTACGGCTAATTTAAGGTTTTCTATAAGGAATGCCCAATAGCGAGCACGCACATGTCTACCCGAATCAGGAGTCGTACTCTAAAGTATACTTATTTATTAATAAAAGCCAGACAAATACAAATAGCACTGTACTTAAACAACCAGAATTCAAACTATGTGCAATGCCAATAATAATTCTGATTGAAATATCTAGTACTTGTTAAATATAAGTTTGAATGTTGTTCTCAATTCGAGTAAAAATAGTTAACAAAATAGTTCAAATTATGAATTCAATTCATTTTGAAGATTTCTTTTCAAGACTTGCAATGAAATGAAACGATGTGCATTGACTTTGGGCTTGTTATAAGTGAGGTCACTTGAAAAGAATATCACATAAATTATAGTCTCTCGAAGTTACAGGAGAGAGATAGGAACTTAAAAATATTGTTAAAATGATTTTCAGAATATATATAAACATGAATTCTCCACAAAAAATCTTGATAGAAAAATGAAAAGCAAATCATGTTCTAATTGGTTCAAAAACTGATTAATGAGTAGCCTCAAACCTCAGTAGTTTATTTGGTTAAAAGCAAGTGTGACAACCTTTTTTAAGGTGACATCAAACGCATTATATAATCAACAAAGTTAAACAAGAAAAATCAAATTTAACATTGGTGACCTACGTGTAAGAACTGATTTGGAAGAACCTACAGATGCAAAAGAGAAGCTAAATTATATTGTATTGATAATTCCAAAAGCCTTACAACAAGTGAGTTTAAATTTTTTTCAAAAAGAAATAAATTTGAGAGCGTTATTGCGAATTGTAGAACTACATCCAATACAAACATATAAATATTTAATATTAAATTAAAAAAAACCTTTTTGTATTCATTGTCAGTGTATGAACGAGCAATTCTCTTTGGACTTGACTTAACATGCGTCTGGGAATCAATATTGCCCGATGCAATGCCTACAAGAAACATTAATGCGAATAACAAGAAGATAGCCAAATTAAAATTTAACGCAACACCTGCTAATTCAAAGAAATCAAGCCCAATCAGTTCACTCCATATAGCGATAGATCATTAATTTATATACAATCAGATTTACACACAACCAATTCATTTCCAGGAGTTGTATAACTTGATGAATTAATTACATCTATAATTGAACAATGTATATACTTTTTATATTAAGAAGAAAATAAAGTTTTGTAATGAAATATAAGCTTATTAATTTGTAACACGTGCAAATCTTAATACAGTGTATGATAAAATCAAGCAATCATATATCTTGTATGATCAATTTATTTTAAACATCATCAATATACAAATATGCGGTAAAAATTAAGCAATCAGACAAAGATCAATTGTTAAATAAACAACTAAGCATGATACACCCCGCGTCACATTTTTTCGTATCATCTTAATACATATAAATATCTGTTTCGCTTTAAAAAGGGTGACAAATTTTTGCGAACGCCTCAAAGTTCTTGGCATTTCTGTTTGTTTGAATGGCAAAAGCGGCAATTAAACGGTTAACAGGTACACCAGGTTATTGATAAACAAGTCACTTTTCGTAAAACATGTATTCACAACAGATTGTACAACTTGCAAAGCAAAAACATTCAAATGGCCCATCTTACGCAAAAATTGCCCTGGAATTAAATTTATCAAAATCAACAGTTAAGTACATGATCAAAAACGATTACGTAAGACTTAAAAAAGCGAGGTCCCAAGGAGAAGATAACCGGATTCAAGAAACTGCAGTTAAAAACAGCAATTGGTGCGATGAAAAGCAAGCATCTTCAAATAACGCTTGATGGACCTGACCACTGGTGTTCTTGGGTGCAGGAGAAAACCAAGCTGCTCATGAATAAACGACAATGTGGAGGTGGGTCAATTATGGTGTGGGGTATGCTTTTTTCAACTGGAAAAATTTTTGTGCGAAGAGTATCTGGGCGCATAAATTCGGATATGTATATTCAATTAATGGAAAATTACGCAATCCCTTTGGTGGACAGCATTCTTCCTGATGGCTTTGTTTTACAACAAGATAATTGCAGCATTCATGTCTCAAGTAAGACCCTTGATTTTTTTGAAAGAAGGGGCATAGAAGTTCTTCCATGGCCCAGCCGTAGCCCAGATCTGAACTTGATGGAAAATGTGTGGAGCTTACTTTCATCAAGAGTTTATGACGGCCCACAGCCAAAAAATTTGAACGAATTAGAAGGAAGAATCAAAAAAGCCGTTGATCACTACAATATGAACTTTAGCGATGTTCTTCAAAGCCTTTTTACTTCTCTACATACTAGGTTTTTGTCATGTGTTGTCAATAAGGGAAATAAAGTTTCTTATTAGTATCATTTTTCATTAAAAAGGTAACCGTACGAAAAAATTTGGCACAAAAATTCGATTATTTACTCTATTTGCATGTTTAAGAATGGTACGAAAAAATTTGACGCGGAGCGTATCAATAAACATATTTTAAGAGCATGCATATTAAATTAAAGATATAAAAACAATGTAAACATGTTAATTACATAAAAATGTTAATGCGAAAAACATAACCATGACACCTCTTGTGTCTGCACTAAAGCAAAGGCATCTATGTAAATTATGACTAAGCAGCAGCGATCGAATAATAGCGTTAATCATCAAGTTTTTGCAGCATAGAAACAATAGCGTGAGAAATAATCTAGTAAATAACCTCAGAATTAAACGTCTATTGCTGAAGTAAGACACATCAGCCTTTAGAAAGTACGAGAGGTATTCAATAAGTTTTGGCTACTGACTTAGTATTGATTAAGCTTAGTGCTTCATTAAAAATTTAATCCGGTTACATAATAGTGCATATTTCAATACAATGAATAATTAAGCATTGTTTATGTCTAAAATTGTAAATTAAACGCTTGTATTTAAAGATAAGTAGTTTATTTGTTGTGGTACAAAATGGAACAAGTCCATTCAGAACAGTGGCGTTTCTACATTTTTATGCGTAAGTAGCTTGGTGAAAATGCACCCAAAACTCAGAGTGATTGGTGACAAAGCCCCTCCATATAGAATTGTAGGAAGATGGATCGAGAATGTTAGTTCTGGCAGGTTGCCGCGAAGTGCTGTGAGCAAACAGAACATTGAGGCAATCAGAATATTTGTTGAAGAAGATTGGAATATCCCTGTTGCTTTGTTGAGGAAAAAATTTGGCATTTCCGAAGGCAGTGTTTTACAATTCTCTACGAATGCCTAATTTAAAAAAGATCCGTGCCAGATGGGTTCTGCAGCACCTCCTGTGTTCTTCATTGTGGTTTTCACTGACAGAAGCAAATGTTCGTCGTATTTTCTCAATTACCGGTCCTGTGGCAGTTGCTATGGTGCCCGATGGAGAGAATGTGAATGCAACAGTCTATTCGATCACTATCTTACCTCTAGTGGTTCAACATGTTAGCAATGCCCAACCAACATGCCTAAAGTATGGCAGAATCAACCTGCACAATGACAATGCCTCCAGCCATTTTGCATCTCCAACAAGATACACTACTCAAAGAAAAAATCTGAAACTTGTCAATCACCCACCGTATAGTCCCGATTTTGCTCATGTGATTTCTGGGCATTCCCAAAACTGTCAGAAAAATGGCTGGATCCAAATTTTCCAGGTCACAATATCTGGCCAAGAGAATCAATTCATTTGTAGTGATTTCCCGTTATATCAAACGGTAAATTCCCAAATCATGATTCTAATATTTTGAATAAAATCTTTAAAAACTCCCTCAATTATTTTTACAATTTACTACATTTACCAAGTTTAGGCGGCTATCGACATACATCAGTATATATGAAATCTCTTTACTTAATGCCTATTTTGGAATGGGTTGGTCCCATAAGAACGGTGATGTATGTGAACGTTTTGTATTAGTTCTATCGATTGCAAAGCAAAGTCGCATAAATATTTAGTCTCAAGAAGAATTGATAACTAATATCCAAAACCTCGTTATTTAGCCATGCTTATAAAAAGACTTACTACTATAGGTGTCAATGACTACACCGTAATTTAGATAATGTCGCTCCTAATGAAATACCAACAAGGAGTTAAACACCTTGTGGAACAACATCCCCATGCAAATATCTTATAGGATTTAAAATCACAATGAACTATATTAGGCGAACGACTCTCTATCTCATTTATAGTGATGGACCAGAGCGAATCAAATTTGTTGACTCCGTGGATTGTATGTACTCAAGGCTTTTCTTCAACACACATCGTATTAGTGAAAGTTGTTAAAGATTGGGCAAATATAAACCAATGAAACCAAAGAACGAAATGTATGTCCACTGAGAAAATTTGATTTATAACCAAGGTCATCTCACACCAGGACTGCAAAATCTCAAAATAAGAAAGGTTTGCAGAAAGCTGATTAACATTTATAGTGAAACTAAAAACATAAAGGAATTTAATATACAGAGTGGGCCATAAGTCGCGCGCCAAAGAATTAAATGATATGAAACTGTAAAATCTGTGTAGTAGAATATATTTTCTTTTCTTTCGGTATATGATACATCTTCTTTTATGAAGTAATAAAACTTTTTTGTATTTATCACTTGCTATAATTATTGCTTTGCCTCTTAAAAATTTTTATTTTCATTTCAGGCATGCCTTTAACAATTGACGAACGAGTTGAAAATTGGATTGGACGTAGAGGCACGGTAGAATGGGCGCCAAGATTCCCTGACCTAACCCCTATGGATTTTTATTTTTGGGGCCACCTCAAACAAATAGTCTACTCTACAAGAATTGCAGGTATCGACCATCTTCGCCAGCAGATAATTCGTGGGTGCAATCATATAGATGGAAACAGTGAGTTACTTGATAAAGTTTATGGAAATTTTGAACATCGACTGGAATTGTGTATCAACGCAAATGGTGAACATTTTGAGCACTTATGATTGTATGAGCGTGTACAAAGTGTTTTTCAGTATATTTGTTAAGCTTGGTTTTAATAAATAATGTTTGTTACTGTCAGAATTATTTCAAATCCTTTGGTGCGCGACTTATGGCCCACCCTGTATAAAAGTTATGATCATGCACTCAGCTAGAATTAATACCCCATTAAAACAATCCTGAGTTGGTGATTCATTTAATAACACCTGTAATCCACTGACTTGGTTTCTTTCATTTGCAAAATGTTTATTTACTTTAGATAACGTAATTATTACACTATTGCTTGTCTTCTCGTGCAGTTGGTTAGTTACAGCTTATGTGCACGGCCTATTTTTCATTGTAAATTCTCTTCAATTGGTGATTGTTTGATCAGAATTAATCGATATCTATAAAAATTCCCAACAAGTGTAGGACTTACGGATGCAAAAGTAATTATGAATTAACAAAGGAACATGTTCCAGTTTTTAAATTCCCGAAAGATTCAAACCTGGCAGGTACTTTTTTGAGGTCAATTCCACATCGCTGCGACAATCTGCCAAAAATTGGATAGACAAGCCAAAGAGATGTCCTACCACACCGCCTAGATTTTGCAGATTCAATTCCTGGTGTCATGCATTCCAACACCAAAACGGCAGCGTCATTTTCAATCAGCAATTGAGCGGAATTCAATTCCAGATGAAATTATGATTTAATTAGAATTTTGTGAAAAAATCCACTCATTTATCAATGGACAAGTTTTTCCCTTAAATTATATCGATAATGCAGTTGATGGAAATTTGACAATATTTCGAGTATGTGGATTGCCACCAGTAGTGAAGTATTCAGTTGTTATTACTGAGGCTGACGAATATTCCCAATGGTCTGGAAAATGTGAGTTAAAACCTCGATTTTTAAAGGATTGAATGAAGTCAAGCTGTCAGGGTTGTTAGGTGCGCACAATTGTATTAACAAATGGTCTCAATTACAGTCATGTATTGATACATTGAGAAGTACTACAGTTTCTGACAAAGATTTAATTGTCTCTTAACTACGAAATTTATCTATTTCTAATGGAAACTTACCATTTTTGTTGAAGCAGTTGGAACTTATATTAGGCGAGCCTACATGTATTTTGTTGTTCGGGTAGAGGATATAGAATTTTAGGTGATAAACTTGGTTTGTGTTTACTTAGTATTCGTCGCATATCAGATCATTTAAGTAAAATGAGAGATATGGAAAATGTAGTGAAGAATATATCTTCAAGGATCACTGAAAAACATACAGACGCCATTATGATATTTGACGAAATATATGTATCCCTTTTTGTTATTTATCTTGGTGGTCACTTAGTTGGATACGCTGAATATTTTATTAATCAAAAAGCGCAAAGCGCATACAATGCTTGCGTTTATGCTTAAATGTTTACGTGGTGGTCCAATGTTTGTTGTGTGTTCAATTCCTATCTATAAAATAAACTATAATTTTCTTAAATCGAAATTTATTGAAGTAACTACGATGGTTCACAAATATGGATTTAACGTTTTTGCTTCAATTTGCGATGACAACAAGGTGAATCAATCATTTCTTACATCATTTGGAATCCCTTGCAGGGATGAATGTTTGTGTTAATCATCCAATTGATTCCAACAAGAAGTTATTTTTGCGAAATGATTTATTTGTTCGTCTTTAAATGTTTGCGCAACAATTTCTTTAGCGAGAAGACAAAAACGTTGAAGTATACCACTATAGATAATGGCAACATATTTGCAAAATTCAGTAAAACTCAACGATAAAGAATGTATCTGCGAATCGCGCAAATCATCTTTGTGTGACATTTCTGTTGCTCCCCGAAATTTCAAGCTGCAAAATATTAAATACGCAATTGCTATTTTACATGAAAGAACAGTGGCTGCTTTGAAATCAGAAGGATATACAGATACTGCATTAAATCTTGGTGAGTTGTGCAGACTGTGGAAAATATGTAACACAAAAGTAGCACATTTATGGAAGACTCAATGATAATAATTTGGCAGAATTTCGTAATATTGATGATTCAACATTGCAATTTGCATAGCATATATGGGAGAAAAATTAGGATCAATGTAACCAAGTCCAGTTAGATATCAGACACTTACAATTGATACGGCAAAGGCATGTGCACGTACTTTTTGTGGTTTTGATGATCTCATTAAATATGTGTTATGCGATTTGAAATTTGAATGTTTGTCCAGGTCATATCAACCAAGAAGATTTAGAAAATAAATTTGGAGTATTTCGACAAGGCAATTATCTTATTTTTGTTGCTGATTGTTTGGCTGCTTTCAAAAAAAAGAAATTTACAAGTTTGTATTGAATTCTAGAATATGAATTAACTTCGCACACTTGAATTGATTGAACAATGTTCGCTCTGTGATGTTGATTTACTAGACAATGATCTTTTTTCTGTAGACGAATTAATGGACGATGATTTTAGTGAATTAGGTAATTACAAGCTTGAAGTGCTTACTCATATTGCTGGATGTGTAAAATTCAAGGTTGGATATACTCAGCTAGAAGCTACGGAAGATATTTCATGTTTTTCATCTTGGATTACTAAATTATCAAAAGGTTCGTTCAAAATTCCAACCCAAGAATTAGTTACTGCATTGACAACGCAAAACCAATCTTTAATACTCTAGCAAATGTTTTGGCAACCTAACACAGTCATTGGAGAAGAAATCGGCAATTGATTCCAGTAATATTAAGAAAACCAAACTTTCTTTCAAATAGTTTCTTATTTTTGTATTTAGTCACTTCTTATTTATGTCTTAATTGATTGATTTTTATATCTTTTATGTTACATTTTACTTAAAGTTAAAACAATAGTCAGCCTTCTGCCAGTCATTCTCATTTTTGGAGTTTCCAGTCCTGGTGTGAGATATCCTTGTTTATAACATAACGAGAAATAGACAGGAAATTAATTCAGGGAGTAGAACAAACGAATGATTTAGTTGTTTTCTTCCAAAGTAATATACAGTATGAGTCAGATTACTTGGAACACGGACGTTTTTGACTGATTTGTTTGATAATTGTTCGTTAAAACTCTAGAATCACTTTCAAGTTGCGTTTATTNACTGCTTACAAAGCAAATGAAAGCCAAGCGGTTCTCGTGGGCAAAGAAGTATCGGTCGTGGACTCAGGAGCAATGGAATTCAGTGAGTTCATTTATCAGAAATGTTAAACTTTATTAGGCAATATTATATTAATATTATACATTTTCGTCATTCAAAATGTTAATCATATTTTCAAAATTAAGTCAAAACTATTCAAAAGGTATTTCTAAATCACACTTTTTGGTACTGAGTAGCTTAAAATGTTAAACAAATTCCATGTTTACGTGTTTTATGATAAATTACCCATTATCTCAGATGCGCCGTTTAAATTTAAGGAGACTATGTTCATTTTTAGGTCATATTCAGTGACGAATGCACGATTGAAGTACATATGCAACAACCAAAGTTTGTTCGGCGTGGGAGCGAGTCCCTTTCATCGAGTCATGTGCGACAAACGATGAAACATCCCCCGAAGGTAATGATATGGGGATGTATGAGTGTGCATGGTTTCGGTCGTCTTCATATTGTCGAGGGTACAATGCGAAGCGAACAATACATAAATGTTCTGGAAACGTGTTTACTGACTCAAAGCTCTGTACGATATGGCAGTGACTCGTTTATATTCCAACAAGATAACGCGCCCTGTCATACTTCAAAGACAGTCAAAACCTTCCTCAGCAGCAAAGGTATTCGGGTTCTCGACTGGCCTTCTAACAGTCCAGACATGAACCCAATTGAAACATTATGGGCCGTTTTGAAGAATAAAGTTCGTCAAACCACCTGCACCAGCAGAAGTGACCTTATCAATCGTATATTGACGCTTACGACGCGAGCTGGTGAGTTGAGCGATAGATTCAAGGAAACTTGCAGAAAACTTATTGCTCAAATGCCAGACAGAGTTGAAGCCCTCTATAAGGCAAGAGGAGGTCATACTAAATTTTAAACTACTTTTTATACTTACTTTTTGCTTTTTGTTGGTTTTTTATATCGAAATACATTACATGTTATGAAATAAATGGCTTTTTGAATTATCAAAATATATTATTTTCGAAAATATGAGGGTGTTCCAAGTAATTTGACTCATACTGTATACTGGAACACTAATACTAACTACATTGTTATGAAAGCGACAAAATGTTTGACATTCTGTAACCAATTTCAAACAGGAAAGACAATGATGTAGGAGAAGGGAGCAGAGGGGAGCACTTGCAAAACCTGAAAATCTGAATTTTAATGCTGAACAGTGAACAGCCACGAGTAATATAATAATCGGGGGCTTGTTTATTGTCGAGGGAATTAATTCCATTCAATGAGATTTTTGTTTTTTCTAATTGCTAGATGTAGATGTCCCAATATTGAATGGCCGTGAACATTTTCCTATGTATTAAATTCTGTATTTTACTCATTGCGTTGCATTGCACTGCACGGTATCATCTGTGTTTTATTCAATTAGTCAGCAGAACTCAGAAAAGTTCGATCGTGTTAGAGCGCCTTGAACCATGCCTAGAACTCCCCCTGCGAAATGTAGCGTGGCGATGTGCGGTTTCAACTATGGCAGCCACGGGACACAAGTGTTCTAGCCAGCCTTAATAATGGCTGTATAGGGTTATGATTATCAAAAGTGTCAAAAGTTTAGGTCACGAAAAATTCAAATAGTTTTTTTGGTATTAATGTACTTGCCAAATTAAATTAATGTTCTTGATTTGCATCAACAATGTTGATTGCTTGTTTTATGTGTTGATTTGTTTTCAATCCATAAATATGTAACCTAAGGCATACGCAGACATTTGTGAATTCTAAAAACATGGAACAAAATTAATTAATTAATTGTATTTTTAGTTTTCATCATGCAAAAGGCGAAAATTCAAACATCGATGATAAGTTTTGTGTGCAAACCTTCAGCTGATACCAATTCGAATTAGGAAACTACAATTACTACCACATCAACTCCACATTCTGATATTCTATTAGAACCTAATGAAGACCACATTACCGAAAGAAACAAGAGACATCTACAGCCCAAACACCAACAAATATATTGTCATCAACAACAGATTTGGTTAAGCCTTTTTCCAAAAATAATATTTGATATTATGTAAATTCATCAATTTTAAGTGATGACTTGAAATACGTAGCATTACGTTCCACTTGATTACCTGGAACCGATTTTAAGTTAGAAAATGAAAAGGTTGACAGGTTGTTCAAACCCTCATGGCTGACTCAGTATTCATGGATGTCTTATTCTGCGCTACAGAAGGGTGTTTTTTTGTAAATGGGGTGTTCTCTTTAAGCCATGTGTGAGAAGAGGTCTACAAGGTGCTCTGATTGTAACCCTTTTGAGGAAATGTGCGAAAATTCATAATGTTGCCCAGAAACATCAGGTAAGTTCGTGGCAAAGGGAAAATATGCAATCTGCAACTGTTTTTATTCAAGTTATTGAAGGTAGACGATCTTCAATTGATGTTTCATTAAGCATTTCTCGACAGCAATTGATAGAAAAAAATAGAGGCATTTTACTGCCCATCGTTAAAACACTCAAGTTGTGTGGTGTAAATGGTTTAACTCACTTGCTCTCAACTTACGACTAAAAAATTGAATGGGGACCTCTTTTCCGTTTTTTATTTGTCCCAGTGTGGCCCCAATTGCCACTTTACTTGCGTCGCAATCTAGTATAAACTGTTCGTTGTAGTCTGGTGTGTTGAGGGATGGTAATTTCGCCAGTTCTTCTTTGATATTATCTAGCTCCTCCTGCTTCTGCCAGGTCCATACGAACGGTACTGATTTCCTCATTAGTCTGGTCATCTTCGCTGTCTTACCGGCTATGTTTGGAATGAAAGTGCCGTAATAGTTAAAGAATCCCATTATCCTTTGTATATCTTTCTTGTTGTTGGGTTTTTCTATTTTACGGATCATTTCTCTGGCGTTGTCCTTCATGCATATCCTACCTTTCTCTATTGTTCTCCCAAAAAATACTATCTTTTCTTTGAGAATGTCGCATTTGTTCCCGTTAATGCGGAGTCCTGCGTTCTCCAGTATTGTTAACGTTCTCTCCAATTTCTCCAGATGTTCTTGGATTGTGTCACTAGTTACTATAATGTCGTCTATATAGGCGTCGACTCCTTCCTCCATTCTATGTGTCTTGTTTTTTAACACTTTCGTGATGTATCTCTGGAAGGTTGCAGGTGCGTTACATAGTCCAAACGCCATATATATCCACTTGTACAGCCCGTAAGGAGTTATGAATGCTGTCTTCTCGATATTGTCTTCTTCCATTTTTACCTGCCAGTAGGCTTTGCATAAGTCCAGTGTCAAAGTATTTATGCTTACTGGCGTCGTAGAGCATGTCCTCTATCCGTGGTAGGGGGTATGAATCCTTCTTTGTCACCTCATTTAATTTACGGAAGTCTATGCATAAGCGATATTTATCCCCTTGTTTCACAAATACAGTTGGTGCTGCGTATGGCTCTCGCTTGGGCGGATGATCTTATTGTCAATTAGTTCTTCTAGTAGGCGATTGTATTCGTCTTTCATCTGTTCTTTTACCCTTCTGCCTGGCATCTTGATTGGTTTATCCGTTGTCATGACTATTCTGTGTTTTCGCCCACTGTCTGTCCCACACTTATCTCTCCGTAGTTGAATATACGTTTGTGTTTTTCCAACAATTTCTTTAGTTCCATGATTTCCTGTTCCTCCAGATGTGGGTAGTTCTCCTTCTTTATCTCGGGTGTTCTATATATGTCTTCTTCTTCTTCTGCTTTCATCCCTATGCCCTTGAGTTGGCCTTTGGGAGTACTTGCGACTTCGATGGTGTTCGTCCACTCGCCCTTGAGTCGGTCATGTGGAGTACTATCTGCTTTCATTTGCAAGTCCTTGAATCGACCTTGCAAATTACTTGCTCCATCGTCGTTTCCTATTGCCTTCCAGATGAGTCTGATATTAGATTTGATGTACTTCCCGTATATTCTTACTTGAGATTTCTTTAGATTAACGTTCAGATTCGTAGCATTGAGGATTGGTATTCTTCCCTTCCCATGCTTGACTGTACAGACGCTAGACAGCATTGATACTCTTTTGGTGTTAATGCCTTTGTTATCGTATAGCATTATGTCGGCTGTTATTGCGTCTTCCGTTTCTATCGTATGCATCTTCCATTGATGAAGCTGTAGATGGATGTCTTCCTGCAGTTTGAATGTAATCGTTTTCTGTTTCCCTTGTTCTTCTTTGATTTCAATTTCTTCCTCTCTCACCTTTATAGTTCTGTTCGCGTAGTTGATGACACATCCGTTTTTTGTCAAAAAATCGTCACCTAAGATGACTTCATATGGCAAAAAATTGTTATGTGTGTCCACTACCTCCAATGACTGTTCAAATGTTGTGTTAGCAATTCTCATCTGTACTGCGTTTATCATCCCTTTTGTGTCGATATATTCTCCTGATGCATTAATTAATCTTTTATTGCAACTATTCAGATCTTCCCGTTTAAACCCTAACTTTGTAGCACATTCGTCGGTGATTATATATGTTGCTGCTCCAGTGTCGATTGTTGCTTTAGTCATCACTCCATTAATTGCTATCATTATCGTATTTATTGTATCAAGATTTGTCAGGATCATTATAGATGCACGGTTTTCATGAGTTAGCGCTCTAATTAGTTTTCCGACTCCTCATCGGTTGGTAATGCTTCGTCCATTTCGTCTTCTGTTTGCAGTACATCTTCTTCGTCATAGTATGCTTCTTCATCTCTGATTACATTTATTTGATTTGTGCAATCAGGTTTTTTGTGGCCCTTCTGTCCACAGCCGTAACACTTGACGTCTTTCTCTCTTACCTTTCTGGTTTTTCCGTCTTTTCCTTTAACTTTTATGATTTTTTCCGGTTTCATTTCATTATAAGTTTTGTTTGGGAGGCGTGGTTTGAGGTTGTTTCTCCATGTTGGTTCCTCTCTGTGCCATGCAGCCTTTTTGTATAGTCGTGCATTATTCTCAATGGTTGCCTGTATATCGACTACCTTTCGGATCATTCTTTCTAGCTTGTCGTCTAAGTCACATTTTATTTCAAACTGTGTCCTGATGCTCTCAGGCATCCCTTTGCAGATATGCGAGAACAGATCGTACAAGTCGTTCGACTTGTTGAATGTAATTTCAAATATCATTGGTTTTTTCATTTTCGTCGCATTTAGAATAATTCGGTACTGGTTTTTGAAGCTTTTGTTTTCATAGTAGTTTATGAAATCTCCAATAAGTAGTTCATAATTCCTTTTCGTTTCCGCGTCCAACAGCAGATAATGCTGGGAAGCTGCGCCTGTCAAATATAGCGGGAGTCTTGCTGCTGCTGCTTGCTGGCTCACTTTGCGTTCCGCCATTGTCAATTCGAACATTTGTAGCCATTCGATGAATGTCAGGTTGTAGCTATCTACCCTTAGGTAATGTCACCTTGCAGGGTATAGTATCATTGGTTGTTAGTTGTGGCAAAATTGAGTTTTCGTACTTGGGTTTTTTGTGATTCTTCATGGTATCTTCCTCTTGCAGTTGTGTGGTCACTGCCTTTGTAATTTCATTTATGATTTTTTGTTTATCAGGATCTGAGTCTTCGTCTGATTCTTCATATATCACCTCTTTGCCAGTCGGCATGTGCGGTGCTTGCAACTTTTCTTGAATGAAATTTTATTTCATGGGTCCGTATGTTACCCCTGTTTTCTTCCTCTGTCAACTGTAGCAATCTTAATTTGTCTTTTAGTTGCTCCAGTTCTCCTGCTTGCAAATCATTATCCTCTATTAACTGTCTATTTGTTCTTTCCAGTTGCTGATTTTTTTCCTGTCATTGTTGATTCTGTTCTAAGAATCTTTTGTTGGACTCCGATAATTGGTGTGTGAGGAGTTTGATCTCGTTTTGAAATAATTCTCTTTGTTCGTCTAGTCGCATTTCCATGTTTAACTTGATTTCACTCAAAATGGATTCGTTTTGTTGTTCCATCTGTTTGACTTTGCTTGTTAATTGTTCAATTTCGTTTTTTAGACGTGCTTCGTTTTCTTAGCTCTTTCTCAGCGTATCAACTATCTCCCGGGGGCTCGTCTCTGTGGGTGAATTGAAAGACTGTAGTTCCGTTTCGGGGGATGAATTTTCACCAGAGTATGATGGTGATCGCGTTGTTCTAGGGGTTACTGCCCTGGGTGCTGTTTTCTTTGTGCTGCCTTTCTTACCTTTTGTCATGTTTTCTTTTTGGTTTGTAGTGGTACTCCTTCTTGATCATGATTCCAGGATCCTGTTGAAGTGCTTTGGTTTGGGTTTAGGTAGCTCTCTCTGTTGACTAGTTTGTTTTTCATGTAGTTGTCCTGTTTCTTAGCTTCCATTTTCACTTGTAAATATTGTTGTATTATGTGGGTTATAATTGTGGATGTTTCTCTTGATAAAAAAAAATTCTTGTTTTCTGAGAAGGAACATCTGTCTTAACTCAGGTAAATAAAGAACTTCTTTTCCATAGGTTGTTGTTCTTGGCTGTCATGGTCGCCATGTAACATCCTCTACCAGGCATTATTACTGTTTATCCTTTGTTACTATATAACATTAGTCCTATCTTTGTGGGTAGGGATTTACTAACTAAATAATGTTTAGCATTTGTTTACTTCTGTTAACAGGACATAACTAGATTTAACTATTCACTATTTAGGTGATGAAACCATACAGCAATCTCTCCAAAGATCAATAGTGGGCATCTGCCTGAAGCTGATCTGCACATCCAGTTTCACCAGTCCTTTGATGATCCATTTGGTTGAGTTCCACCTCTCAGCTCAGTGATACAACTTATGTGTACCCTATCTTTGCTCAGTGTATACTCAAAACAAGACACAATTCGACCTAGACTCTATTTTGTAAAAGTGTTTCATGAATTTGCAACCAGACTTGTTACTAGCTGCTTAATTAACATTACATGTAGCCATTACCAAAATATATTGGCTTTAATGAATAGCATAATATTGAGCAGCTTCCTAACCTACATTTATTAATTAGTACATGTTCGGTCACATTATCGGTCATTTTATAGTCACTAATTTGGATCTGAAATAGTAATAATATATTACCTAGGTTTTGGTCATTCAACCGCTTTTCGAATTTATACTATTTTAATACATGTACTGAGTGATCTCTAGTCAGCTAAACGAGAGAAAAACCCCTATACCTAACCTAAGTGCACTTTCGTAGTCTGGCACAAAGACCCTAGAATCGATCTTGATGGATCCAGACTACTACTAAACACCACTCGTTTAGCTTGACATCGTATTAAATAATCAAACCGTAATAACAGAACTAAATAAGAATTCCATATAAAATTTTTTATCAATTGCTTACAAGGTTTTGTTTCTATTTATAGCAAATCTAGAGTGTACCTGTCAATTTCAAATTTGAACTTTTATCTGCCAAAAGGGCGCTAAAAATAATGGAAGTGATTTCGCTCATCGTTTTGCCAAAAAGTATTATTATCGACTGATACTAATCTCTTATTTCTGACACATTTTGTTTCTTGGTTGCATAATACAAATTAATCTAATTGATCTAATACAATATTTCTAATCATCATCTTTTCGATCTTATTCTCATCTTGGTTCGACGTTTGCAGCTTAGATTTATTTGGATGATGCTACATTAGATGAAAGTTTTGACAAAGGACTTTTTGATAAGCTTCTTGAATTTACAGGTGATGCATGTGATGAACTATTATCTAAACATTTACAAACCTGTCCCATGAATTAAATCTATATTTTGCCAAGAATTCAAAATGAAATCAGTTATTGTTTATAGCTTAACTCAAGAAATTAATGTCTAGAAGCGGAATTTTTTCCATCCTTGCTGATGAAACTGCTGACGTAGCTGGGAAATGTCAACTTGCAGTTGCAGTGAGATTTTTTAGTGAGAAAGCTTCTCCAATGATTCGTGAAGCTTAGTGGATAGGGGTATGACGGCTGCTCATCAATGGCGGGACATTTGAATGGTGTGCAAGCAATACTTCAAAAGAAATATAATAAAGCAACTTATGTCCATTGTTCTTTACATAGATTAAACTTAGTTGTCAACGATTTATGTGTTGTATCTGAAATTAGAAATTGAGTTGACACTATAAGAAGCTGCATAATGTTTTTTCATGAAAGTTAAAAAAGACGACAATTGATAGTAAGTAGGTGGAGTGAAAAGAACAAATCAATGCGAAGATTTAGTGAGAATATATATGAAATTATAGATGCCCAGGGACAACCAGAGCAATCTTTAAAATCTAGTACACTAAGTACAACTCACCAGTTTCTTTGTAGCATCAAGAAGACATCTTTCATTTGTTGTGTTATCGTGATAGCTTCTTATAGTGGAATGTTGGAGCCCGTCACACAATATCTTCAGAAGAAAAATATAAATTTGATGGAAGTAAAAACTCAAATTGACATATTGCTATCAGTTTTTAAAAGACATCAAGAGAACACAGAAATCGAATTTTTCAAAAAATGAAGGTCTTGGCCAATAATTTTGAAATGGATATAAATATGCCCCTATTAACATCTGGCCAGTTACATCATTCCAAACCTGAAGCTACATGTGCTGAAGAATATTTTCGTACATTGATAGTTTAGTAAATTCCTTATCTATACCCTTCAATGACCAAAGTAATGCCGCCTTCTCATTATACGTCCTCCACGCACAAAAGCTTAAAGTATTAACAAGAGATGAATTTGAAAGTGCAAATCGAAGGATTCAGTCACTTTATAATATTGATAATCTCTATACTGACAATGAATTTTGGCACTCATATTAGACAATCAGGAATGTTAACACCAACATTGACGTACATTTAACCCTTAGAGCGTCTCTTAATTTATCACTGAATACCTGGTAGTGCTTCATATTTTCAGAAAATTTGGGCATTTTCTCTGGCCAACATCTTTAACTTGTTGAGGTCACCCATCGTTTAAATATACAACTAAATAGCGTTTTCGATCAGGCTGACTCAAAAACATACGAATGCACCAATTAACAGACGGAATGTTTGCTCATGGTTCAGAGACATAGCCCCATTTTTTAGTCAGTATTTCAGTAAGCATTTTGCTTTGTATCATGGAGGACAAAGTGCCAGTGCCCAAATCCTCTAATAAGCGGCCTAGAACGCAAATGCAAGGGGAAATGTCAGCCCTGGGGCCTTCGAAGGTTTCCCAAAAATCTAGGCTCCAATATGATGGAAAATATGATGAGCTCTTTGGTGATTCAAGTGGTGATAATTCAGATGATTCCAGTAGCGTATGCAGTGTTTATTCTGAAGAGGCACTTTCCGTTGAAAGGCCTACCTCAGTAGGTGTGGAATCGATTGGCCAAAAACATATGCCTTTGATAGTAGTACTTGTGGAATCGGTCAACTTTTTGCGATAGACGGTAATTCTGTGCCTTATAACTACTTTCGGTATTTTGTCCATGATACACGAATAAATTTTATGCAAAAACCATTGAAGATACTGACAATGTGAGTCCATTTGCAAGGCTAAACCAGTGGCATAATTTGGATAATGACACTTTCCTCTCGTTTTTAGTTTGACCATGCTTATGCCGCATATAAAAAAAACCAAACAGTGATTATTGGAATTTAGATCCTATGTATGAAACACCTTTTTTGAGGAAGTACATGTCGTACAACCAATATTTGCTAATCTTGAAATTTTTTCGCTGTTAGGAAGAGACAGAGGATGAAGATCGCTTGACAAAAATTAGACACATTTTGGAAATTGTGCAAAATTCATTTCGATCGTGTCTACGGCCATTCCAAAGACGAGTCATTGATGAATCATTGATTCTTTTTAAAGGAAGTCTTGTTTTCAAACAATATATACCAAGCAAACGCCATTGGTTTGGGATAAAGTTATTCGTCCTGTGTAGTTGCCAGACAGGAATAATTTTGGATTTTGCAGTTTACACAGGGACTCATAGAGACATTACACCTGGAGAGTTAGGTATTTCTGGAGCAGTGATGAGAAAGTTATTGCAAAGGGGATATCCTGTATACAGACAATTGGTACACATCTCCCAGCCTATCTCTGCACTTGGATTCGCAGAATACTGGCTCGTGTAGAACAGTGCGGATTCCTAGAAAAAATGCCTAAATTTGAAAAACAAAGTGGACAAAATATATATTCATAGCATGATATATTTATAAAGCATTAAAGAAAATGACCGTAAAGTCTATCAGAATTTAATGAAGAAAAGATATGTAATTTAATTATAGTTATACAAAATGGGGTTAATAAGAAAGAATTAGAATTTAGAACTTTATGAATGATTTTATCTAACTGAAATATAATATAGCAACAACAATGCGAATTTAAATATATTGGAGTCGGTGCATCATATTATCACAAATTTGATATTTTTTAAAATAGTGCCCCATTATTGCAATTCCATAATTTGAATGGCAAAAATGTAGATTAGGACAATTACAACAAGTAGGAATATTTGCCCTTTCCCACTCCTTCTATTGTTTTGTAATACCGCAATAATTGCAATCACTAAATTTTGAAAATTTGAAATATAATTATTTATCCGGATTTTAACCTGATAAACCGGCGCGTGCAGCTTAACCTAATTTAGAGGGACCGGACCGAACCGGCATAACCGGTTATAAACCGACCAGATCCAGCACTAAAATATATTTTTGACATTAATTAATTACTGCTGTGCATCTTGTTACAAGCAGATCTGAATAAGTTTTTCTAAAAAACTTACAACCTTTTCATTAGTAATTCAAATAAATGAATTTCGATGGAGTTAAATGAACAATTAACTAACAAAAAAACAATAATTAATAAAAGTCATACTCGACTTATTTACATCTGGCTGAAAAGGAACATTCCAGGAAATTAAATTTCTCGCTGATTTTCCCTCGCTTTCCCAAATATGACGGACATTGTCAGCAACTTTTTTCTAAAATAAACAGATTTATAATCAATGCATGGGATAAATTAGGTGAAAAGTGTAATAGTTCTTTTCTAAATACTAACGAAGAGCGTATTCATTATAATGTCCACATTAATTTTATTTTAGGATTAATTTTTACCTCGTATCCTATTCAGGGTAGTGCTAGAAAACTTTTTAGCTTAATGAATTAGAAAACTTTGGTTTACTGTTGAAGAAAATACTGAATTTCAAATTTAACAAAGTTTCGTTAAAAGTAATAATAATCCCAAATTGTATTATGAAATAGATAATATGAGCCATCAGTGGCTGAAATATGTAATAATACATTTTTACACTAAATTATCAAAAACAGTTTTAAAACTCCTCTTTTTCTGCTACCTAGATAATAGTAAGGAGCTGAAATATTGTACTTTTACACTCTACAAATTGGAATGATCATCATTGAAGTTTAAATGAGTCACAAGATTGGAGTTGCGCATGCATGCTTTGTTAATATCGTATATAAATTAAATATATGAGCATGTAAGGAAGTGAAGTTTCTTCAAATTTGAATTCAAATTTGGAGATGAAATGTGTAAAGCTGTTGAAAATTGAAAGATAATATTCATAGGAAGAAACAAATTTTTCTCATTCTGGCTTAAGACATAACCTTCTCACGTCCCTACCAAATCAAAGACTTTAAATACGGTTTCCTTTTTATGACACATTTCGTTTGTCTTGATATGCTTTTAGTTATCAATCGGCTCAGCCGTCTAAATTTTCCGGAGGCTAGTTGACCTAAAATTTGTTGGCGGCGACGGCGAAGCAGCCGCCTGGCGTCCAGCTCTACAATGAAAGTAAAAGCCATTGAACTGTCAAGACTTACGGTCTGCAAATTAATGCGGACGTTTCAAAAATTCTGAATTTTGTAATTTTTTGAGAATAAAATTTTATAAACGTTTCTCAAATTTTATACATTAGTATATAATAATTAATATGGCTGGGCAGGGATTTTGCCGAATGCCATTGTTTTGAATTGGGCTTAAACCGTTCTTAAGCTTTAATCGGGGCGGGTTGTGTCCGCCCAATTCATAGATCCTAGAGTCGCATTAGCTGTCTGGCATAGATCAATACTCAATTGCTATTGTTCGAAAATACTACTTTGAAATCCATTTCAAAGCTTAGTTTTGAAAAGATTGTTTTTTCGGTTGAAAAGTTTAGCATTGATTTCTATAAATAACAAACTTACTAAAACTAAAAATATCAGTCAATTGGTAAACTGTTTCACTCTTTGTTTAAAATTGCTTTAGTTGGAGTAAAATATTTGGCCTCCGAAATGAAACCGTTTTAACTAGCAATGGAATTTAATTTAAGTGATTAGACAGCTCATAAATACATATCCATATATATTACTGCGGTTAAAAATAATCTCATATCAGAATTCATTTATTGGCAATCTGAAGAAGAAAAGATTTATATTGAAACAAAAATTGAAAATAAATCAGGAATACCAAGGATTACTTGATTAATTGTTGAAACTCTAATACCGATACTGGATCCAAAAAGCATCCTTTAGCAAAGGAGACTACTGTGCAATGCAATTGATAGTTGTTTGCCAGAACCATTTGCTTCTTACATTTACATTGTATGGCCAGGTAGTGTACACAACCAACGAGTTCTTAATAATGATGCGTTTTTTATAATACGATACTTTATTTACCAATTATCAACATCTTTTAGGACAATGATTTCGTTGTTAGAAATGGTTGATTCCTGCATGCAGAGAAACAATGGCCAAACAAAACCAAAGCAAATTCACTTTTAACAATCAATTTAAAAGTCGATTATCTGTTAAAATAGCTATTGGTCTTTTCAATTGCCGTTTTCCTCGGATACATCAAAGAGATGCTAGATCAGATGAAACAATTGTTAGGATTTTATTAAAATCTTGTGCCTTAGCTAATGTATGTTTGTTATTAAATGATTTAGGAAAGCGGAAAAAATGCTGAAAAAAATAAAAGGGATTATATTGTCATTAATAAATTAAAAATTGCAACATAACTTTTTAGTTAGTTATATCAATATATTTACAATAATGTTAATATAGTATATCATAGAATATGTTCAGTAGCAATCACCACAACATTTTACAATTACATTTGCAATCAGACACTTGAACTGGCGTCAAATTAGCTAAATGCATGCATAAGAACAAGACTAACTAAAAATGTATCCTTAACAGTTTTCCGAATCCTAAAGAATTAAGATTGCATCTGTTTGTTCAAAATTGTAAATAAGCTACAGCAATATGATTGCATATCATATTATTTAAAAATCCTTCATTTTAATGATTGATGCTGTTATTGTCAGTGTCTGTATAGTATATAGATAAATTTTTAAGATAGTGAAGAACCGGGATTTATAAATATATATTGCTCGTAAAATTTGTAATGAAAGCTTTACAGTGGATTGAAATATAAATTCCTGCAATAAAAAAACATACAAGTTTATACTATATCATCGTTATTCTTCAAAATTTATTGAAACTCAATTGGCCAAAAGGTGTAAGCATAAAGCACTCTTGAAATATCATGGTGTAAAGCATAAAAAGTACGGTTCAGTGCAATATTCATTTACGTGTGTGTGTGAAAACATGTCGATTTTATAATTTTCACAAGTATTGATATTGATTTATAGAATTTATCAGGCCTAAATTTTTCTGAACACAAGCTTTGAAGTCCTATATTGTTTGCTTCTAAGAAATGAAAAATGAAATTATTACAAATATATGACTATGTAGTTGTATTGAAAAGCCAAACCATTATGTACATAATGCACCCATGCAATCCAAACCATCATAACTTAATTTATTATTAGTTTCGTTATCAACCGCCAAGAATACTGATGCTCACCATGAACTATATCTTGCCCACTAAAAAAATTTTCTAGCTACGGAACTGTTTGGCACCTTTTATAATTATTATGAATATATAAATATATATATATATATATATATATAAACATACATATATACATATATAGATATTTGCCGCGCTTTGTACTATGGAAATTGTACAAAGCGACGCTTATTGCGTAGTTTTCACCGCGCTTTGTACAAACCGCATAGTACAAAGCGCGGCTAGGTTATTTTCTGATTCATGGGAAGAGATTTGGCAAAATCGTTAATTGTCTATGCATTGGAATATTAATTTAAAAATCTCAAGTAAGAAGAACTTGATTTACACTAATGATGTAAAGATTTGCAAAAAAATACTTTTATATCTTGTAATTTCTTTAATAATAGTTAGTAATTTTATTAATTACAAGTTTTCTGTGCTAATGTCCTTAAATATATACCGCGTGCTAACAATTTGGCTAATTATGCAAAATTATCGGTGACTATCTATTATTTTTTAAACTTTTTACGTATGCATTTCTCATCGTTTTTACCCTATATTATTGTTTAATTTGTCCGCTTGCTATGCGTGCACCCTATTCTATACCTTCGCCCACATTCCAGCAAATTTGAAATTTGTTCAATGATACTGTTTTAATTCAAGTTTATTTTAAAATGTAGTGCTAATATTCGAAAAAGATATATACTGATATTTTTAGATTAACAAAAATGGTGAAATTTTAGCTATATACATCAGAAATTGAGTCAATTCCTATTCAGAGGTCAGAAAATAAGTCAATTCCAATCCCTACGGGAGAAGTCAATTCCAATGTTAACGGGACAGGAAGACGTTGATGTATGTCTCTCCTGCAAATCCGAAGTAAAGATTCTGCGCTACAATGCGCCATTTGCTCAAAATGGGAACATATTTCTCACGATGTTAAATTAACGAAAACAGTATACCGATCGATTGCAACGTTCGATTGCTTACTTTACATATGTACTGTGTGTAAAGATGAAAATGACAAACGTCCATTAGTCTTGACTTGCCAACCGGTTGCACTCTATTGTCAATGGCATAAACAATTTGAAAAAACAAATGTAAAACTTAAAAGAATCTCAAGAAATGCCTGCTCTAAAAACTCAGATGAATTTCGCAGAAGCTGTCAATAGTCAAGTTATACATTATAAGATTAAACCAGAAAGGTTAATGATAAAAGAAAGCGTTCAGTCTATTTCCAACAAGCTTAGCAACAAGGGCTTAAGCTTTAATCCAACTAAAATTACCGAGATTAAGGAGAAAACTATCATAGAAGTTGATCCTGACAACCTTAATCACGTACGTGAAACGTTAAACTAAGCATCTATTACAAGTGAACAGCTGAAACTACGCGATCCTAGCATAATTATACCACAAATACCAAAATGGACAAACCGCGAAACCTTTAAGAAGCAACTGACAATCGGTAACACCGAGATATTTGATGGTGAACATGATATACACTTTGTTTTCTTTTTTAGACAAAGAGATGTCAAAACAAAACACCGAGCTGCTATAAGGATTAGCCCTAATGATTTTTAAAAAAAGTGTTAAACATAATATGAATTTTATTCTGGAATCCTACGTGCTATCGATATGGTAAAGAACATACAATCAACGATAATTCTAGATACAGAGATTTAAGGTGTTGTACTATATGCAATCGATCAAAACAATTCTCCGAACATGCTAAGAACCACTACACGCCTGACGGAAGCTGTCCTTCAATGATGAATAAAATAAAAATCAATATTAAAAATACGAAATGCGGGATCCGTGAAGACTACTTCGTTATTCAAAAAGAAATCAAACACATTAAGGTGTGTTTACAGCTTATCAATGAAATATAATATTTCGCAATGGAGTGCTCAATTAGCACAAATTCAGCTGCAAACAGCTGTGAACGACGATCAGGTAATAAAACTAATGAAATCAAAACAATGCGTAATCGAGCTTATCAATTGCGCTAATACTGCTGTAAACACTTGAAAGACGATCATATTTCCAGAATTGAATTGACGTGATCAAACCACTTTTGATATTTCGTCTTTCATTCCTTTCATAATTAGTCATTACGCTAGTGTAAACATTAAATCAACTATATTCATTCGAAACTAGGCATGCAACAGGAAAGGATCACGAACCAATTGCTTGAAAAAGTTAAAGAATAAACGGGTGGGATGTCTCTAATCCCAATTATAAAAATCAGGAGAAAAATAAGCGGCATTTTCTGAAATCGCATTAAATATTGGAATGATGACAGGTAAATTATTTTAATTTTAAACTTTAGCATTTCTAAATAAGCATGGGCAGTATTTAACATGAATGTATGCTTATCAAAAATAACGTAGGTGAGGAAGCAAAATTGAAATGGAATAGCTTGAGAAGCTATTACTCTCGGGAATTAGCAAAAATTGAAAAATTAAAGAAATCTGGTGCTGGAAAAGAAGAAATCTACGTTCTTCGTTGGGAATATTTCCAACAACTACAATTTGTGTATTATAGGCCCCACCATTGAAATAAGTTCCTCAAACTGTTCCGCATCTATTCGCAAAAAGCTTTTGAAGCCATGTGAATCCTCTAATTTTAGTTCTTGCATCAATGATATGCCACCATATGTTGATCGTTGAGATATCCACTGCTGTACCCACAATTTTTGAGTCTTTCTTTTGTGTTTTCTTTGCAAATACGCCATAATAAATAACAAAGAAGCGTGCCAAAGGTTTCCAAATCGCACGATTCTGGCATTATTTTAAAATGTTTAGAATTATAACATTCAATTGGGATTAGTCAGCTGTAAACGCTGTATCAATAACAAATAAAAGTGTGATAAACAAGTTCAATTGAGACGCTGTAAACAGCGTATCAACAACGCTGCATTTTTCTCAATTTAGAGGTATTATAATTCATTGATAAGCTGTAAGCCCATCTTTACCGAAATAAAATATAATAATGTATGATATCATCCAATGCAACGTAGGTAAATCATTTCAACTTGTTTATGAATTGCTTTCACTATCTCGTGTAAAAAGAAGAAATGTAGTTGAAAAATCAATAGTGTGTGGAAATTTAAATGCTCACACAACCCTGTTTTTTGTGATATATATACTGACAACAAAGGCTTGCAGCTGATTAACTTTATAACTCTACATTATTATGAATTGGTGGAACAGTCACCTCGATAAAATGAAGAAAGATAGAAATGAGGCCTACATAAGATACCGGGAAAGTAAGGATACAAATCTACTTGGAGTTCTTAAAGTTAAAAAGAAAGAATTTAAAAGTTGCTCTAACAAAGAAGTTCTTCTTTGATATTTATTGCAACGAAAGAAACGTCTTGCCGTAGAAAATGACCAGCAATGGGATCCTCTACTAATGATCATGAATTCTCCTGCTACAGAAATGGAAGAGGACTTAATGGACTCATATTTAACTAGAACAACACTGACCCAAAGACACATGCTAAGTGTGGGGAAAAACATGAAGTTATTCAAGGACATAAATTCAACAAGAACACGCGATTTTGTGCGAATTCAAGAAAATATTATGATCAATCTACCTCACATCACACTCTCAGCGGTCAATGTCCAATATTCAAAAATCGGCTAAAGAGAAACAGGAGAAATCGCAATGAATATTGTCGAATTAGAATGCAGCCGCCTAACAAATCCTAACAATAACAATGGATATGCATAATATCGTGCAATTCAACGCTAGCAAATCCCAAATTTGATTTATGAACTTCTTAAAATTACACCAAACAACACCATTTATCTGCTTCAAGATCCTCCACAAAACTTGGAAAAGTAACACAGACCAATACTACACCGTTTTTCTGGAACGACAATTAAAACAGATTGCCAGAGGATGATTAGACAGGCTAAACGTAACTTCANCCTGACAACCTTAATCACGTACGTGAAACGTTAAACTAAGCATCTATTACAAGTGAACAGCTGAAACTACGCGATCCTAGCATAATTATACCACAAATACCAAAATGGACAAACCGCGAAACCTTTAAGAAGCAACTGACAATCGGTAACACCGAGATATTTGATGGTGAACATGATATACACTTTGTTTTCTTTTTTAGACAAAGAGATGTCAAAACAAAACACCGAGCTGCTATAAGGATTAGCCCTAATGATTTTAAAAAAAAGTGTTAAACATAATATGAATTTTATTCTGGAATCCTACGTGCTATCGATATGGTAAAGAACATACAATCAACGATAATTCTAGATACAGAGATTTAAGGTGTTGTACTATATGCAATCGATCAAAACAATTCTCCGAACATGCTAAGAACCACTACACGCCTGACGGAAGCTGTCCTTCAATGATGAATAAAATAAAAATCAATATTAAAAATACGAAATGCGGGATCCGTGAAGACTACTTCGTTATTCAAAAAGAAATCAAACACATTAAGGTGTGTTTACAGCTTATCAATGAAATATAATATTTCGCAATGGAGTGCTCAATTAGCACAAATTCAGCTGCAAACAGCTGTGAACGACGATCAGGTAATAAAACTAATGAAATCAAAACAATGCGTAATCGAGCTTATCAATTGCGCTAATACTGCTGTAAACACTTGAAAGACGATCATATTTCCAGAATTGAATTGACGTGATCAAACCACTTTTGATATTTCGTCTTTCATTCCTTTCATAATTAGTCATTACGCTAGTGTTGATATTTCGTCTTTCATTCCTTTCATAATTAGTCATTACGCTAGTGTAAACATTAAATCAACTATATTCATTCGAAACTAGGCATGCAACAGGAAAGGATCACGAACCAATTGCTTGAAAAAGTTAAAGAATAAACGGGTGGGATGTCTCTAATCCCAATTATAAAAATCAGGAGAAAAATAAGCGGCATTTTCTGAAATCGCATTAAATATTGGAATGATGACAGGTAAATTATTTTAATTTTAAACTTTAGCATTTCTAAATAAGCATGGGCAGTATTTAACATGAATGTATGCTTATCAAAAATAACGTAGGTGAGGAAGCAAAATTGAAATGGAATAGCTTGAGAAGCTATTACTCTCGGGAATTAGCAAAAATTGAAAAATTAAAGAAATCTGGTGCTGGAAAAGAAGAAATCTACGTTCTTCGTTGGGAATATTTCCAACAACTACAATTTGTGTATTATAGGCCCCACCATTGAAATAAGTTCCTCAAACTGTTCCGCATCTATTCGCAAAAAGCTTTTGAAGCCATGTGAATCCTCTAATTTTAGTTCTTGCATCAATGATATGCCACCATATGTTGATCGTTGAGATATCCACTGCTGTACCCACAATTTTTGAGTCTTTCTTTTGTGTTTTCTTTGCAAATACGCCATAATAAATAACAAAGAAGCGTGCCAAAGGTTTCCAAATCGCACGATTCTGGCATTATTTTAAAATGTTTAGAATTATAACATTCAATTGGGATTAGTCAGCTGTAAACGCTGTATCAATAACAAATAAAAGTGTGATAAACAAGTTCAATTGAGACGCTGTAAACAGCGTATCAACAACGCTGCATTTTTCTCAATTTAGAGGTATTATAATTCATTGATAAGCTGTAAGCCCATCTTTACCGAAATAAAATATAATAATGTATGATATCATCCAATGCAACGTAGGTAAATCATTTCAACTTGTTTATGAATTGCTTTCACTATCTCGTGTAAAAAGAAGAAATGTAGTTGAAAAATCAATAGTGTGTGGAAATTTAAATGCTCACACAACCCTGTTTTTTGTGATATATATACTGACAACAAAGGCTTGCAGCTGATTAACTTTATAACTCTACATTATTATGAATTGGTGGAACAGTCACCTCGATAAAATGAAGAAAGATAGAAATGAGGCCTACATAAGATACCGGGAAAGTAAGGATACAAATCTACTTGGAGTTCTTAAAGTTAAAAAGAAAGAATTTAAAAGTTGCTCTAACAAAGAAGTTCTTCTTTGATATTTATTGCAACGAAAGAAACGTCTTGCCGTAGAAAATGACCAGCAATGGGATCCTCTACTAATGATCATGAATTCTCCTGCTACAGAAATGGAAGAGGACTTAATGGACTCATATTTAACTAGAACAACACTGACCCAAAGACACATGCTAAGTGTGGGGAAAAACATGAAGTTATTCAAGGACATAAATTCAACAAGAACACGCGATTTTGTGCGAATTCAAGAAAATATTATGATCAATCTACCTCACATCACACTCTCAGTGGTCAATGTCCAATATTCAAAAATCGGCTAAAGAGAAACAGGAGAAATCGCAATGAATATTGTCGAATTAGAATGCAGCCGCCTAACAAATCCTAACAATAACAATGGATATGCATAATATCGTGCAATTCAACGCTAGCAAATCCCAAATTTGATTTATGAACTTCTTAAAATTACACCAAACAACACCATTTATCTGCTTCAAGATCCTCCACAAAACTTGGAAAAGTAACACAGACCAATACTACACCGTTTTTCTGGAACGACAATTAAAACAGATTGCCAGAGGATGATTAGACAGGCTAAACGTAACTTCAGGCGTTCAGCATGTGAAGAGCAACCAGAACCTTGGAAACTTTTGAATAAGGTCTGCATGGGCACCAATAAAACAAGAGACAAGGTTATTACAAATTATGAGAAATCCAATGGTGAACTGTCAACACACAGTAGAGACCTGATGAATCACTTCTTTGTCCCATCAAATAGAGCCGACTTATGCTACAGTAAAACCGAAATTGAACAAATGCAATCCAATACCACTGATTCAGGACACTGGAATCCAGTCACTTAAGAGGAAGTCAAGACAATTATCAGGAACGTTCGCAATAACAAATCTGCAGGTAAGGACCATATCAGGGCGGAACATATTAAATCCATTGTAGGTAATATGCGTCAAATACTGGCAAATCTCATCAACTTATGTTACAAAACTGCCCATTTTCCTGAGAGACTGAGAGCCGCCACAGTCACCTTTTTGAAGAAGCCTATCCTCTTGGGGTGAACGGAAGCTTAAATGCAAGATTTTTTCGCCCAATATCTGTTAGAAAAAAACATCATAACACGCTTAGACTAGCTGGCTACACAATTCACAGCATGGTTTAATACCCACAAGAAATACTGAAACAGCACTATTGGAAATTTACAATTACATCAAAACCTAAGATACTTTGCACCTCAGCTTCGACTTCTCCTCAACTTTTGGAACAATTAACGAACAACAGTAACACCGACAGTTCTACCATCAGATTGGTAAGCGCTCTTTTAGGTTCTCGGAAGGCCTGCTGCAAAATTTTTCCAGAACTGATCATGACTCCCAATTGTGGAACACCTCAAGGAGGATGTCTGAGCCCGCTACTGTGGTACATCTGCATTAATGAGATTCTGATAAAACTCTCAGAGATCTGTAAAGTCGTGGCTTACGCTGACGATTGCAACAGTATTATACGCATGACTGACAACACTGAAGATATAGCTAGACTAGTTAGTGAAACTCTATCTGGTCTACAAAAAGGGCCTGGTACTCAACATTTCAAAGACGCATGCTATTTTGTTTACAAAAAACGAACACCAGCCTTAACACACATCACTCTTGCAAATAACAATCTTATTACTCTTGGAGACAAAACAAATCGTACGCTCACAGACTCACCAAAATTGCCTCTGTCACATTTAGAGCAAACTCTTCCAAAATTAGAAACCTGCATGATGGTGTGCTTGTACCTAGAATAAGGTACGCCATTCGCATCTGGGGCACTGCTTTGAAGAAGAAGACCGTGTGCAAGTCTCCTATTTCTGTACAAAAAATATTCGCTGAAAGATTTGCAAATCTTTCAAGACCTGCGGCACTGCAGAAGTAATCAGCCTAGCAAGACTAACACCTATCGACGAGCAGTTAATAACAAGCTAATGCAAGCAAACACTGAGCAAGCATACGCAGAAAACATAATAACCAATGGTATTGTAGATGCTTACGCGAGCGCAGTAAGAAATTGTTCAATAAAACGAAGCTTACATTCCAGTATCAAGCATTTCTTCACTTCCCTTAAAAACATTCCATATGTCCTCACCTCAGCACTTATGGGTCACGGCATGCACAACGACTATATCTCAAAGATAAACCAACGGACTTCTCCTTTCTGCTCTAATATCAGATGCCAAGAGAGAGAAAGCATCAACCATATCATCTTCCGCTGCCCAAACTACAATACCGAGAGAATACACTTAATCCAAGTTGCTCATGAACAAGAGGAAAGATCGTCTTTCAACATCTTTATCATCCGAACAATAACGAGAAAACTTGCGGCGCTAATAAATTTTTTGTCTCACACTAAGCTGGCTTTCACTCCAATCAAATCTGCCATCGGGCGATCTACATAAACCCATTTACAATACGGCTTCTAACTACGCTCAACAGATTCAGCCTTACTTTCTACAAGTTTCCCTTGCAACACATTGTTCAAGATTTCTTATGAGAGAACAGCACACCTCAATCTGCCATCTTTGGATCCTGTACGGATCGACTACCACCCAGTCATCATCATCGATTTATCACGTCAGTAGCCGTACATAATCATAATCATTATCCATCTCAGTTGGTTATCCAACAAGTTTTCGTCTTCTGCAAAGTAGTTCAACGAACAACTACTCAACAGCTGATATTTATTCTATTAGCCTGATAATTCGAATATCCATAAGTTTGGAAAGTGCTAAACGAATTTGAAAGATAAGAGCAATGCTAGAAATCGATTGAAACACCAATATAGAATTCAACTTTTAAAGATTTAATGCACACCTTGTGCATATCACCCATTTCAAATAGCTTATATTAAATATATGTTAAAGTAGCTAATTTTTTTTTGGCACTAAAACTACCATTCGCTAAATCTGAAAATGAAACAAGCTCGATTTAGTAAAAAAATGTATAATTCGAAACTTACATTCACTCCGTTTTTTACTTCGTTCATGGTGCATTTCAAACTAGCCGCTAGTATAAATTTTTTAATTAAAATGGCTGCCTACGTGATTACTATGTAGCATGATTGATGAGTACGTGGATTTTATTCATTCATTCATTATTTTAGGTTAATGATAATGATATATACAAATTAAATAACAGTAGTCCATTATTAAAATTGGTCTGTTTAATTTGTTTAATAGAAAACTAAAATGCTATAGTAGAAATTGTAAAATTGGGTATTTATTTTAATGAATAACTATTTTTTCAGAAATTTTAATACTTTGAATTGAAAGTTTTAAATAAAAAAAACTAAAATTACGGGAAATTTTTTTTTTCAAAAGAAAGTTTTTTTTTTGGTTTTGTTTAAATAATTAGAATGTATTATGAAGGCCAATTCTTTAGTATTACATCTTTATATTTGTTACTAAGTTTTCTTTACTCTTAATAAATCTGAAGAATGTTTTAAGATTAAATATAAATTTATTCTCACTGTAATCGCTTTGAAAATGTTTAGCAATTAGCGCATGAGGGAATGAAATTATTGAACAACAATGAATATAAATGTGTTGATTATTAAGTGTATACTAAAAAATCTTTGATCTTATTTTTTTTCCGGAATGTTGCTTCGAGGCATGGGCATCCGTGTTTACCAAAAATATTGAGCCCAGTGTGACCTACAGGGTGGTCGAACAAAAATAGGGCGATTTATTTTACAATAAGAGTTGAATTTACTTATTATACGCGTTCAGGGTTCTTGCAGATGCCTTTTGAGTGAGATAATAGCTGAATCTGTGATATCAGGGTTACAAACTCCACCAGGCCAGAGTGGCGATCACAAGAGTCAACGTGAAGTTGACGGAGAACTGGGAATTACTCAATCGAGTGTGTGAAAAATAGCCAAGCAGCAAAAATTAAAAAGTTTCAAACGTATGAGAGTACATTGCTTGAAAGAAATCCAAAGACAAACAAGACTCTTGGTTAAGCATTGTTCTTTCGCATTTGTCTTAATCGCTGGAAGCAAGTGTGGTTTGCTGATGAGGCTTCCTTTTCCTTGATGCAACCAGTCAATGCTCCAATTTGTCATCATATACAGGATGAAGATCTTCTCGTCGAGCAGGACCGGCAGCGGCCAATTGTCATAGCGTATGCTGCTGTATCATGGTGTGGCAAGATAAAGAAAGACGAGTGTTCTCCGAAGTCTCTTGACCTTTCGACGATGAGGAACAATTTACATAATTTGAATGACCTCAAATGTGTGTGAAGATTTTTCCAAGATGTATGTAAAGCTTGCCAAAATTGGGAGAAAAGATTGCAGGCTGTCACAACAGCAAATTCTGATCATTTCGAGCACTTAATGTAACATCAATTATAAGTTGTGTAAATTAAACTATGTGAAATAAATCACCTCCTTCATATTCTATTACCCTGTATAATATCAGAACCATTAACAAGTATATATATATTCATTATAATTTCATGGTTATTTCTACTATATTTTGTTTTCTGTTAACCAATTTGCAATTTTTTGTATGTTATTTCCCATATGTGTAAGGTATTGTGACATCCCTAGTACAATAGCACGGTTTTGTTGATTTGTCTTCATTTTATTTAATTTTAGCAGACTGACCTTCTTCGCTGTGCTTAATCAAAAAATCGATATCTTTTGAAAAAGGCATTGATTAAACTTCATGAACACCCTTCGTTTTCATTGAATTAAATACACATGATCTACATATTTTTGCTAAGGTTTCCACTATCACAAAAGTTTTTTCAATGCTTTTTCTACGCAATTTTTCAACTGCAAGCAAATTTGACGGTGTGAGCAATGCCATCTGTTCTACATAATGATGCTAGGAATAAGCATAAGCAAATTGGCAGCAAGAAATTTTAATTAAAAAGAATAAATGCAGAAAATTCATTAAAATGTTTTTAATAATACAGATTGCATTGCTGTGTTCTCCATTAACTATTAACACTCTACATTAAACCCCATTCTAAAGAGTGTTTGACACGCAGGTCCGTATGTAATACATAAACAGAAATTTATTCCACGGAAATTTTTGTCGCAGCACATTTTAAATAATTTTTTATCATTCCTCATGTTAGTTACAATTTAAATGCAGAACTAATTTAAAATTTCATTTTTTTAAAATATATTTATTAAACTTTAAATATTCATCATTCATATGCATGTACATATTAGTTTCAAGTGAAATATACGCTACTGAAGTTATCTTGTCTGTACGAATAATTTTCCTAATTGAATATAATTCGATTTTGCTTTTCAATGCTAAAATATGACTGTAAGTATTATATTGATGGAATTACACACCACCTTTATCCAAGCCAATAACTAATATTTTAATTTAAGTGAGATCTGAATGGTGTGGGCATGGTCTGTTTAGCTACTCTGACGCCATCACTTCATTTAATATTAGTAACAAATTACCCATGAATCTTGTTTCCCTTGACATAAAACATGAACATAGGCCGATTTATGTTAGAACAGCGATTGTTGAATGAGAATAATTTTACGAGCCATGTTTCAAAGGAAAGCATCATGCCCAAATTTAAATTTTGTACAGTAGTACATACGAATTATTTGTCAATGCATCTGCTTACTGTTCCTTGTGAATGAAATTTTTAGCAGATCTTTACTATTTTTGCTGTTATGATGTTTCCTTGGTGATTTGCGTAGTTTATGATTAAAGGAACAATCGATGATATCCTGCATAGTCATTTATCTACAATTTTTCAAGCAGACAAAATTGTGTTAGTCAATTTTTGATATGAAGTATATAAAATTTTGCAATCAATTCTTGAATCAAGGGTAACATTGTCCTTAAGTCAATAATCAATAGTGTCACTTTAAGTTTTTTATACTTAAAAGAGCCTGGAATCATTTGATAGAAATGCAGCAAACTCGGGATTTTCCGCCAAAGTTCGCGCATGCGCCTTATTGCCGAAAATCGAATTTGGTGGATAATTAAGAATTAACCTTATATATGCAGTATATGCATTAATATTCTTTGCAATCTGTCATGGGTGCACAGAGTGTACAAGAATAACAGCTAACAAACAAGGACATGTAATAAATTTATATGATAACGAAAATATAAATTCCTGATCTGCCTCTCCCTGTGAACTTTTCTCCTCATCTACTCATCTTGGAGTTCAACTTGCTGCAAACTTAAATTGGTCTGGTCATGTGTCCTTGCGCCTTCGCAAAGCTAATCCCTCACTCTTTGACCTCTTCCGCAATGTTCCCATTAATTCCACGGCTGCTGTGAAACTCCTTTTTTCAAGGCCATTCCTCGGGGCATTTTTCTCTACGCTTCTTCCAGTTGGTGGCCTTCTCGCTTCTTCCACTCTATGGAACGTTTGAAAAAGCGTGCCTTCAAATGGATCTCTCTCTTGCCGTACAAAGACGCTCTTCTCAAACTCTCCACTCTACTTCCATGCCTGTGATCTCCTTCTGATCAATCTCTTGCTCACTCTCAAATTGGACCTTGATACTTTTGATTTCATTAAGTTCCTTAATTCCCGCCCCATTCGCTCTGATGATGTTGTCACTTTCTCAATTCGTCGCCCCAAGAAACATCGCACCCTTCACTCGTTTTTCAATCGTGCTTGTATTGCTGCTAATTACATCTTGACTCTCAGCCCTCCAAAAGCCATTGATTTCTTTTCCCCACCGGCGAGCGTCAAGAATGTCGTTCCTCTTTGCTGAGCCCTTCTCCAACTTCGCCTAATCTTCCATCTGCTCCTACTTTATCCTTTGTGACTGTCCTCGCTGCCGTAAAATTTGACTTGTTTTTATATTTCTTTAATTTTTTAAATTCCTCTATAAGGTTTCTCTTTAACGCCACTAAGTCAAAGAGTACAATAGTTCAAAAGCAGCGTTTATCTGCTGTTGAACAACTTTTTAGTGATTCTGTTAAGGTGGACCCCTCCCTAATCAAAGTCCAAATTTCCAAAAAATATCGAACTTAATTATTCTAATCGAGTTTATCCGAAATTATTAAATTGGCTAAGAAAAATAGAGTTTTGCAAGTGAAAGTAGAAAAATCTTGCCTAACAAAAAGGCACCGTTGTTTTTTTCGTGCATTACCCCTCAAATAGATACAATAAAACAACTTAATTGAATTGCTTAACGTAAATTTATCTTATGTCTGCCTATCAGAAAACCAACCTGGAAGTTTATCACATAATGAATGTATCCTTTTATAAAAAGGATTTTCTCAAAATAATATTTTTTCGAATTTTTGAAAATTTGAAAAATAATTGCTCAAAGATTTTCAATATATTTGGCTGAATTTTCAAGGTATGTTCCCAGAAATATACGCTAGGCCCTGAACTAGGATCTAGGCAATATAATTATCTCCAAGGTCACTGTGAAGGTCATGCTCACACGAAATTGAAAATTTTTGCGAACAATAATAGCAACTTTTAAAAATCACCATAACTATATAACCACGCATTATTTTGCTTAGATCTTTTTTAGGACCTAGAGGAATTTTTGAGCTATATATACACACATTTTGCTGATATCATTTTTTGAAAATTTGTCATTTTCGGGAAAGTTTTGACAATTTTTTTTGCCGAAACATCTGAAGGTCATGTCATAATACATCAAAAATTTAGATCAGGACCAATCTAACTATCAGATAAGCAAACTTTTATGAGTAATAGTTTAAACAATGGTTTGATTATGGGTTATTCCTTAACAATGCTCCATTAATAGATTCTGAGAATGGCTTTGACTGTGGTGTGAGTGTGAATCGTACCTCTTGTAACGATATTTTCAACGCTGTATCCCTATACTGAAAAAAGTAAAGCCTGTGATATCTGGAGAAAAGGACAGTTCAACCATAAAGTACAAGAAATTTTTGTTGAACCATAGATATTCTATAAATTATGAAGACTCTACTGGTAACACGGAATCCAATGAAACTATCTATTTTTTAAATTTTCATTTGTAGAAAGAGGTTTGTACTATGTAAAGATTGTCAGAGATGGTGACTCTGCTTGTTATAGCAATTTAAAAAAGGTCATGTCCAGAAGAGAGCTGGAGGCTACTTAGAGACCTTCGTAAGTGATGGAAAGGCGTAAAATTATCCGGTAGAAATTGCACTGGTATTGGTGGTAAAGGGATCTAACAAATCTTGTGAACAATTTCGAAAACGATTAGGACAATCTGGATAATGTTGATCAAATTAAGATAGATATTCATGCAGGCTTCAATCATGTCGGCACATCAGATGATTCTAGGCATTACTTGTGGCCCGGGGGTCCCGCGAGCTGCTGAGGGTACAAAAGTAATCAGGCATCATATAAAGAAATGACTGTCTGAAAAAGATCTACTCCGTAAGTGTACATATGTATTGACACAAAATCACAATGGAAGACTGACATCACTAATTTGCGAAAGGTGTGTAAAGAACGCCTATGTAGAGATGAATACTCTTATATTATCCACATATATGGCTGTTCTCCATTTTAATGNGTCAATAGAGAAATTTATCAAGAAATATATGGAGCATGTAGCATTCGATAATATACTATTGCTATTTCTATATTATAAAGTAATTCAATAGCAACTCAAAAACCATATATCGTTTATTATAAAAATAAAAATTTTTTTAGTGGTATCAACTTAGAAAATGTAATTATTGTGTGTGATACATGAGTATCTGCTCAAATTCCCGGGAGGGGGTATCAGTTAGGCAGGGTGGGTGGGGTTGGTTTGATTTTAAGGCTAAAAAATAAATCTTTTGTTTCAAGGCTAGTTAGAAAAACATTGGAAAGAGAAGGATAGTATTCCGTGTACAATATACCTTCAGAAATTTTGAAATCTATTTCTCATTGAAAATATTAAACAAAAAAGTCAATCATTATATTTAAGTGCACCTTGAATAGCAGTGTTTGAATATAGTATTCATATTATATTCACTTCAAAACAGATACAATTAGCACTAATTTTTTAATAAGAAATAATAAATTTCATCAATATAAGAACCAGCTCTATCCACAGCTCCTACTCTAGATTCACTGTTCAAGAAGATTTATATATTATTATAATACTGGGGTTCTACTCTCCCTACGCATTATTGGATTTTTAAGCAATATAATTATATTTTGATCATGGAACATTGTAATTTTGTGAACTCCTGGACCGATCTGAGTGGAGAAAATATTTTGAGAGTTTTTGGAAAAAAATCTGCTGAGCAAGAAGTAGTTGACAAGTACCAATCTGATGTAGTTTCAAATCTAAGAGACTNTTGACACAAAATCACAATGGAAGACTGACATCACTAATTTGCGAAAGGTGTGTAAAGAACGCCTATGTAGAGATGAATACTCTTATATTATCCACATATATGGCTGTTCTCCATTTTAATGATGGAAATGTGGCGTGATAAGACTATTGGAGGACTTGAACCTGCGTCCTGCTAATTCCTGAATGTTCAGCTTTGTAACAACCTTCAACAGAAAAATGAACACTTCACTAAAACAAGGAGAAAGTTGCTGTAGGCTAAAAGGAAGGACTTTTCGACTCAAAAGAGGTAGCTGAGGGAACAGCCTAGAGTTCTGGATCATTCTGAGCTTGTTAAACTGTAAATTCTGTTTGAAATGTAATTGTATAGTTATTAAATCAATTTTTTGGTATTTCCCGTTACTTGATTTGTTTTATATTTTTTCATTATACTTGTGACATCATAACTCGTCCATTTTGGCAGATAATAATCTGAAATTTACAACAATTGTACAGGATGAGCATAACTAGAGAGTGATGTTTCAATTGTGTCCAATTTATGAAGAAGTTTATTTTTGTAGAAAAAATGACCAAATATACTTAATATTGCTCATTTTTCAAAATAATGAAAATTATTAGTTTCATACTATACGCTTCCAGAAACGAGAGGTTTCACGTGTCTGTGACTATTTCTGTCAAAATTAGCGTTTTCAGGATAGTACCAACTTAAGTGGTTTTAATACATTCTTAATTTTGGAAATATTTTACCATAGATATGACACCATGTGTATTCTGAGTTATTTGAATTTAGTTTTTATATTTAATTTGGTTCCTCATACAATTTTAATTCTATCAAATTTCAATTTTGTTTAGTCAACATGTGGAAGATACGAGATATCCAAGATCGAGTTACCAATTTGGTGATGAATTACACCGAAGCGGAAGCCTTAGTTAGAGAGGCCACTAATGATGATTCATGGGGGCCTACCGGAGCAACGTTAAAAGAAATTAGTCGCATGACTCATTCCTTCGAACAATTCAACGAAGTGATGACAATGCTATGGAAAAGAATGCTAATTGACAGCCACAAAAATTGGCGTCGTGTTTATAAATCTCTTCTTATTCTTGCTTATATTTTGCGCAATGGTTCTGAAAGAGTTATCAACAACAGTCGTGATCATTTGCATGACATACGCCAGTTACGTAGTTACCACTATATTGATGAACATGGAAAAGATCAAGGAGTAAACGTTAGGCAAAAATCTAAAGAACTTGCTGAATTCATCAACGATGACGATCATTTACGTGAAGAGCGAAGAAAAGCGAGAAAAAACAAAGATAAATACGATCATTTTGTTTCCAATGAAACATATGATCCATCATATACTCCAAGAGAAGATTATAGATATCATGACGATGTTTCTGAAAATGATTTTTCTCGGGATAGCAATCAAAATGGAATTCAACCTTCAAAGTTTGATACTGATTTTCAGAATTTCACTCCTACAGCAAACATTGAAAGGCTAGAAATCAATAATATATCAAATAATAAACGTCATTCCCAACAACCTAAGAAGTTAGTGTCTCTAGGTGCGGCATCTCAATACGGGCAGTCTGAAAATAAAAACAGTAATATTGCAAAGGAGAACTCCGGTGATTTAATTTCTACTAATGATTCTGAATTCGGTGAATTTTTTTCGTCGCCTTCCATGCCGGAATCAGGTGGTGATGAAGAATTTAATAATTTCGCCAAGTTTGAAAAGCCTGCTACCAATGATGATTTGTCTGGTTTTTTCTCATCTGAAAATACTGCTCCTAAGCTTGCAACATCCGTAAGTTTAATAGACTTTGAAAATTCTACAATGCCTTCAATTAATTCAAACGATTCTAAATCAACCATATCCTTATCATCGCCTCTGGAACCAATAAAGACCACACCTCAATTCAATGAATTCCCACAGAACATTCCAGCAAACCAGCAGTTGTTTAATCCTACAATACCGCTTTCAACAAATGAAAATTGGAATTTGCAGAGAACTTCTCCATCCTTTGTATCAACTGGTAATATTTCAAATTCGTGTGCGAAAAGTCAGAGTACTCAAAACATAGGAAGCACCTGGGCTAACGCAAAAGTGAATATCAGTCTTGATGGGTTGTCTCCAACGCACAGTGTTAAAAAGCAGCCACACGCCGCAACTTTAAATGATTTGAAACGCAATGCTAACAGCAATCAGTTTTCTGCAAATCCTCAAGTCTCTTGCAATACATATCAAAATTCATTTGCTGTTTTAAATTCGCCTAATTTTGGATTTTAATTTTGTCTTTGCCTACAAAAATGGTGCTTTTATAAGAATTTATTATGTAATTATTTGAGTCAAATTGTAAAATAGTCCAGTGCCTTTCTATAATCGCAATTACCTCCCAAATTGTTTGTATATATTTGTCAATGATGCACTAGATATTCAGATTTTATTGAATTTTTTTATCTACCCCACCGTGATGGTGATGTTTCATTAGGCTTTCTTTTATTTGAAATGACAATTGAATCTTGCTTTGGATTCACACATAAAACAACATAATTTCAGTATTTTTTATATTTATATAATTGTAAATAATGGACTAAGTTGTTAAATCTAAAACTAATATTTATACAATAAATGTTTACTATATATTATTTTATTATAATTCCACTTTAAACTTATTTGAATAATTCTATTTTAAAAATAAACTAACGTATAGAAAAACGAGAAAATTTGCAACCTTTAAAGGACGAGAGCCGTCATTTTGACGGTTATTAATCTCTATAAGCAATTTCTGTGATTTTATAGCAAACTATTGGCAAATGTTTCTTTTTTTCTAAAAACTATCTTATATACACAATAACAAATATTATTGGTAACGTAATTTAAATATGAGGACAATTTTGCATCCTGCTCATGAATCAAATGCCATTTTCTTGACTAAGGAACAAATGTAGGCCGTTTTATTATGATGTAGCATTACTTGACATTGGAGCTCCCTGAATGCATATTCTATGTATTTTAAAAAATATTTCGATTTTTTTTTAATGTATAAATGTACAACAATTTCATGCTAGTTAACGTATTTTTGCTGAACATTTCGATTACAAATTCAATTGTTCATATTTTAGAAGGGATTTTTCAGCTGCTTTCTGCCGACCACTCATAGTGGTTGTTAAAGCGAAATTAGTTCTTTGGCGTTGAAAATAAAATTAACCAACTTTTGAGGCATAACCTAAACTTTTTTCTAATTTTAGCAACAATTAAAATTTGCTTTCATGCATTAGACTGGAATTTGTCACTTCCATTGGGTAGATTCAAATGACGATTTGATGCCAACAACTATAAAGATTTACAAGCAGATAGTCATAACTTTCTCATTTTAGAAAACAGAGAATAAACTCAATAGAAATACCTTGCCGTCCTTAAAGGTAGTTGCATAAAAAATTTTCGAAAAATGAATTTTGATAGTTACCTACATTAGTTTATCTACGACTAAAATAAAGTATGCGAAATCATCTATAGATTTCACAATTTTAAAATGACAGCTCTTTTTAATGTTAATGTACACTGCTGTAATCTGACAAAACGCAGTAATTCAGTGAAAAATAAAATAGAATTTCTTTTTTTACTGGTTATTTCAAGTGCAAATAGGAGATGCTGAGTTCTACCAACCACAAATATACACCATTAAAAGGCCAGCCTGAAAAAAATATTAATGCCACATAATGTAAGATTAGAAAGCATCAGATTTTCATGAAAAAGTCAATTATGTAAACATAGCCTGTATTCTTTAAATCAATATGGTTTTCGTAAGTATATATCTACTAACGATGCTTTTTTGTTTTAACAGCTACCTAAAATTTGAGAAATACCATAAAGATTGATGAGTTTGCAGCAGTTGCATGTTTAGATCTATCAAAAGCTGTTGACTATTTTTATCGACCATGACATTGTAAACTTAATAAGAACATGCAGATATATTTCGACATACAAAGTCATCGTCAGTTTTACAAATTATTCCCTCTAAATTTACTAGGTTTTACAATGATTATAATTTTTTAAATTTTAAAAAGTGGGAAGTTAAATTTATAAATATAGTCTTCTTTTGTGTTCAAACTTTGTTGCAAGGATTTTATAAAAATACTCTCAATAATTTTTAAATTACTTGATCTTGCCGTCGGATGTAATATTTTTCTTTCCCTACTTGCCCCTATTGCGTACTAAACACATAATTTATGATGTACTGAACTTCAAAATTGAAATATGATTTTTGACGGCTATTAATAGATTTATATTTTTTCAAAAAATTCAAAAATCGACATTTTTGGAAATATTTTACTATATCTCAAATTAGAAGGGACAGAAAAAATTACTTCCATACTCAGAGATCTGTAAAGTCAACAATACAATGATTTTGCTCTTGCTAACTGCTAAATTTATTAAATGAAGTAAAGTAGCAAATTTGCAACGCGGCAGTGCGGTATCATAATGAAAATGGCCATATTTTTAAAAAAGTGACCCTATATACTGTATGTCAAATCAATATAAATTGCTTACAATTATTTTTAATGAATTCTATTGCAAATGAGCTGTAGATGCAAAAATGTACGCAAATAAACATGCTTGTCCATTGGCCAGATTTCCAATCCAATTGAATTCAAATCTAATTTGAGTTAATTATTCGAAATTTTCTATGCAACATGCATGACATTTATTTAAGTATAATACACATATTTTCTATGCATCACTAAATTATGGCTTGATTTCGCAAGTAAAACCAAAAAATGCAGAATTTCAAGGAAAACGCAGAAAAGGCAAAATTATTATTACAAGACAAATGCATTGTTTTCACTAGAAGTTCTTGACTAGAATTAGACTAAAATACGAGTTCCTATAGCCGATCAACATCAGTCTCAATGGCAAAAACCTCTGTTAATCTCCCTGTTTGTTTCCAATTAGTTTAAGTTTTAAATTATGCTCCCCTGTTAGTCGTTTGGGAACATTCTCGCACGCAGGATCGAGAGGAATTTTTGAACTGGGAGTGTGACAGGTTTTTAAAATAGAGGAACAAAAATTTAAAACTGCTATGCAATACTTTTTTGTCTAGGTTTTACAAATTTTGAAAATCATCAATAGAAAAAAATTCTTAATGTCATCAGAAACAATTGAGACAAGCAGTGCTGAGCCGCCATGAAAATATTTTTTAGCACTTCCATACAATGAGTATGTCTGGGGGGATATTGGAAGAATTCCCCTTCCCAAAAACTTAGAGAAGTAGCAAGCATGATGTTATTTAACCATAAAAGCTTCAGAAACAGCTCCTAAAATAGTGTTTAATTAAGCTGGACTTACGAGTTTTGGTTACCTCAAATACGTGCATTTTAGACATCTGAACGAAATCTTCGTTATCAGAAAATATAGTATAAAATTCGTTATACAGCAATTCATGTTTTATGTTCATGTGTGTTCTATTGGGAGTTTGGCAGAATTCGGTGCTATGTTGGTGGGAGACCAGCGGAAGTGTGATCAATTCATTGTATTATCACAAGAATCTTCCATCCCTTGTGCTAATTAGAGAGTTCCTTCTAATGACAGCATAGGTCTTATCTCCAGTTACTTATACAATCGCATGCAAAGAGTTAAAATTAATGAATCTTTTTCAGATTGGGTATGCACTAAAAATGGGGTTCCTCAGGGTACAATTTTGGGTCCCTTATTATTTAATATTTACATAAATGATTTTTCCGAGCAAGTAACATGTGACGTTATACAATATGCAAATGACACAATATTATTTCATTCTAATAAATTTCCCGAAAAAGCGGTTCAAACTCTCGAAACAAACTGTGCTTCTCTTGCTAAATATTTTGCTTCTATAAAACTAAGAGTAAATCCACTAAAAACTCAATTCTGTATTGTTAAATCAAAAACTAAATCTACTGATACTTCAAAATACAAACTTAATTTCAACGGCATTCAAATAAAACAGGTTAAGTCTTTTAAGTACCTCGGAATAATTTTTGACATACATCTAAATTTTGAAGAGCAACTAAATCATGTTATTAGAAAAATGGCCATATCGATTAAAGCAATTAACTTAATTTCTCAAAAACTTCCAACTAAAGCAAAAATTCAATTAATATATGCTCTAATATTAAGTCATTTTAACTATGCCAATATACGCTACACAGATATAAACCAAAAATTTCTCAGGAAATTCCAAGTGCAACTAAATGGGATATCAAAGTAGCAGTAAATAATCATAGCTTTAATAAAAATAATGAATATAGAAAAATTTCAAAATTATTTCTACATCCGCAATGTTACATTCATGTAAATGTCTTAACGACGTTCTTCAAAATAGTAAACAGTACTTTCCCATATTCCAAAAATGAATTTCTTGCTGCAAAATTAGTCAATAAAAGAACACACATAATTGAACCTATTAGGTATAAAAAGCGAATAATGAAAAATTCATTTCTAAACACAGCTATAAATATGTGGAAGGAATTACCAAAATATATTAAACAGATAAGTAGATTAAAAAACTTTAAACTAGATATTAAAAAATATTTTTGCACTTATAATATGAAAAACTGAAATGGCGAGGTAAAAAATTTTATAATCCTGATTCGTTGCTTTCTTTTTTTGTTTAGTTTTGTATTACTTTCTTGACGCTTTCAGAATTTCTTATCAGTATTTCTATTTATTGTTAAAACAATTTCTGAATATAGATTTTTCTTCTTCTTCTCTTTTTCTTCAACAAATATTGTGACAGGGAAAAATAAGAAGGCGTTTACAAGCACTCCTTTTGATAGCAATGAAATGCAACCCATAGCTCCGTCTTTCGCTTTCAGATATGTTACTAAGCTAGAAATTATCAAATCTATTAAATCTTTAGAGAATAAATCTAACTCCCCCTCTATGATTCCATCTTGGTATCTAAAAATTGCCCCAGATATAATAGCTGGACCACTTTGTTGCATTATAAATGCAGCCATTAGACATTCGATTTTTCCTGACCAATTAAAATTGGCAAATATTACTCCATTACTTAAAAAAGATGACCCAAAAGATTGTTTGAACTATAGACCTATTTCTGTTACATCACCAATTAGTAAGATTTTTGAACGGCTTTTTTTATTCAAATTAACAAACATTTATGCAAACATAATCTGTATTTCCAAAATCAATATGGTTTTCGTAAGTATATATCTACTAATGATGCTTTGTTAACAGCTACAGAATATTGGAGAAATAGTATCAATTTAGATGAGTTTCCAGCAGTTGCATGTTTAGATTTATCAAAGGCGTTTGACTCTATAAACCACGAAATTTTAACTAAAAAAATAAAAATTATGGGCTTTACAAACAAAAGTGTAGACGTAATAGATAGTTATCTTCATAATCGTAGAGTTAAGCTAAATCGAATTTTATCAGAATAGATTTTTATTAAAAATGGTGTTCCACAAGGAACAATTTTAGGACCATTACTATTCAACATGTATGTAAACGATTTGAGCAATCAGACTACATGTAATGTTATACAATATGCTGACGATACTATGCTATTTAGTTCACAAAAGTCTCCTGAAATTGCCATTAAACTTCTTGAAGAGAATTGCATTTATCTTGCACAATATTTTGCATCATTAAGGCTGGGAATAAACCCATTTAAAACACAATTTTGTATAATTAGTCCTAAATCTAACGATAACAACACAAGCATTTCTCAATGTAAATTAAAATTTAATGATACGTACATAGAACAAGTTAATTCCTTCTAATATCTAGGTATAATTTTTGATTCTCAACTTAATTTTACAAAGCAAATAAATAATGTTATAAAGAAAATGGTTATTTCAATTAAGGCTCTCAGCAATATATCTCAACAACTTCCAACCAAAGCAAAGATTCAATTAATTCATACAATAATCTAAGTCACTTTAATTATGGAAACATACTATATAATGACATAAATCAACAACTTTTGAATAAAATCAATGTACAAATAAATTGGGCTACAAGAATAGCAGTTAATCATTTACATAACAAGAATGCAGAAATATAAAAATTAACAAAAACTTTTCTAAATCCACAGTGAATAATTTATAAAAATGTGTTAACTACTTTCTTTAAAATATTTAATAATATTGTTCCCTATAACAAATCTAGTGTTTTATCCTCCAAAATATCGTTTAGACATAATTTTAGAACACTAAGAATTAAACCTCTTAAATATAACCAGAAAATAATGAAAAATTCATTTCTCAATAAATCAATAAATATATGGAATAATATACCCAAATCTATAAGACAAACCAATAAAATAAGAGTATTCAAAGACAAAATATATAAACACTTTCATAGTTATATAAAGGAAAGACTTGAATACAAATGGAGAGGTTTTAAATTTTATAATACTGACTATTTAATTGACCGCATATAAATTCGCCATAGTCCAGGCCATTAGTTATAATTGCCTTTGTAAGTATTCATTTGTGTACGTGTATATTTGTTTTTGTACTTGTGTAGTTTTTTTCTTGACGCTATTTAGAGCTGTAAACAGTATTTTATATTGTACAAATCAACTCTAAATATAGATATTTATTCTTCTTCTTCTTCTTGTGGTCAATGTGTAATTAAATTTTTCGACTGCTCCAAACATTGTATTCCAATCAAATATAATTTTTTCAAAACGTACTATTTTATGGACGTATAATACTACATGATCAAAAGTGAATATTGCAATTAGTTACTATGATATTTGGCATTGCATTCAAAATATTATCAGACATATATCCAAAGCAATTATGTTAATAGCATGAGGAACTATTAATAAACTACTATAAAAACAGCTGTGATGTTTTAGATAATTTTTGTAAAATTTTTTCAATGAAACAATGAATTACAAATTTTGTTTGTCCAACCAATTCTAATGGACAAGTCTGCAAATAAATTTAGGGATCTTATAAATATTTCAAATGCAGATGATGTAAATCAATCCTAGTAGAATATTTTTACAAAAGGCTTCCCATCCATTGAAATTGAACAAGAATGTCTTGATAAGGGCTTATTCAGTTTTAGCAATTTTATGAACATTTTTATATAATATTTATATGCTCAATTCAAAGATGGAATATCAAATTATAAAAAATACCTTTTTGAATATGTTTATTGTGCTTATGCATTACAGGGTTAATATACCTCCTTATTGTTCATAAATACTATAAACATATCTTGTGCTTATACAATTAAAAATGATGATTTGAAAACTTTTGTGCATTTTAATTTCATCTTATTAGATATTTTCAAATAATTTGCTGGTTAATCTTTCAGAAATACTTTGTTATTTGATTTCATACTATGTGTGACTTGAAATTGCAGAAAAGGTGTAGCAAAATTCCATTGTCCGAAGATTGAGTGAAGAATTTAAACTTATACAGGAAGCTTGATGGAATGCTTTTTGCAGCTAAATTACAGCAGTTTTAAGATCCTTTGATTTAAATGAAAATTTAAAAAATTATATTTATAAACCTCGTGAAAATTCTCTCTACACACATTTTTTTCTAGGCTGCCAAATTCAACTGTAAATATTAAAAATTTTTCCTGTAGACGAGACTTTCTTGGGGGAGGCTCACGTCCGTTAGCCCTCTTGCTCTAGTGACGCCCCTGATACATACACAGAACAAGTTAATTCTTCTAAATATTGATGCATAATTTTTTATTCTCAACATATTTGTACAAAACAAAGTAATGTTATTTGGAAAATGGCTATTTCAATTAAGGCTCTTAGCAATATATCTTAATAGCTTTCAAAAATTCAGTTAATTCACACATTAATGGTAAGTCACTTTAATTAAAAATATTATTAGTATATAGTTTTAAAATCACTATAGAAATAAAGTGTTAAACTCTTAATGAAAATCTTATATTAAAGAAACCTAAAGCTGATCTTACGGTAGACCGCAAATTTCGACCAATCTGTCCTACAAGTATCCTATCACGGTGTTTTGAGCGTCTTATTTGATCAATTCCCATCCAAATGTTTCAACGGACTAATGATGACTATCAGTTTGCCTACCAATCTGAATTTTTCACCATAGACTCAATAATTGTACTAATACATAATTCTGTAGCTGTCGCACAGCTTGATGATATATAACCTACAATTGGTAGTACTTAATTTTGTTCTTTAGCTCTGCTTTCAATGCATTTTTCCAAATATGCAATTGAAAACAGTGTGTTTTTACTTCTTATGGTAAATCATCTATGCATAAAGAATCATTCTCAAGAAAGTGTACATTATTACTAACTCACTTATGTTTTTTAGTAGATTTATAAATGAGAACACTCGTTGGTACATATTTAAAATTTATATTCTTAGTGCTATCACATATGGAAAGTATATACGGGCTAGAGGAGACTATATTGGGACACCCTGAAGCTTTCGTAACACCTATGATTATTTACCATTTGGGTTGCTTTGACACAACCAAATTGGGCAAACTAATTTTTAGGCTTTGTTTTTAGTTTTGAATTCTAGGATCTGAACAAACTGATTTTCTCATGTGGGTAGTAAGTAGCCTTTGATGATAATTGGTGGCATTTTGGTAAAAATGTAACCGACTTGCCACATAATTTAAGTAATGACTTGATAAATTTAAATTTTGTTACAATGCCACGTCAATTACCTAACTTTGCCACCAAAAAACATAAAATCACGAAAATGCCACATGACTTTGCTATTGGGGAATGCCAGTGTAACATCCTCTACCAGGCATTATTACTGTTCATCTTTTGTTACTCTATAACATCTGTCGTATTTTTTGCGGGTAGGGATTTACTAACTAGATACTGTTTAGCTTTTGTATATTTCTGTTAGCATAACATAACTAGATTTAACTATTCACTATTTAGGTGACGAAGCCATACAGCATCTTCTCCAATGATTGATAATGGGCATCTGCCCGAAGCTGATCTTCACATCCAGCTTCACTTGCTCAACGAGGATCCATTTGGTTGAGTTCCACCTCTCAGCTCAATGACGTAACTTATGTGTACCCTATCCTAGCTCGGTGTATGCTCAAGACAAGACACAATTCGACTTAGTCTCTACGTTGTAAAAGTGTTTCATGAATATGCAACCGGACTTGTAACTAGCTGCCTTATTAATATTACATGTAGCCATTATCGAAATATATTGGCTTTTATAACTAGTTTAATAATTGGCAGCTTCCTAACCTACATTTACTAACCAGTACACGTTATAGTCAATAATTTGGATCTAAAATATTATAGATATAATCCCTAGGTTTCGGTCATCCAACCGTATTTCGAATCTATTATTTTTAATACATGTACTAAATGAAGGGAAAAACCCCTATACCTAACCTAAGTGCACTTTCGTAGTCTGGCACAAAGACCCTAGAATCGATCTTGATGGATCCAGACAACTACTAAACACCACTCGTTTAGCTTGACATCGTATTAAATAATCAAACCGTAATAGCAGAACAAAATAAGAATTCCGAATAAAATTCTTTATCAATTGCTTACAATGTTTCATTTCTATTTATAGCAAATCTAGAAAAGTACCTGTCGATTTCAAATTTGAACTCTTCGTCTGCCAATATGGCGGCTAAAAATAATGGAAGCGATTTCGCCCCTTTCGTTTTGCCAAAAGTATTGTTATCGACAGATACTAATCTCTTATAGTTGACACTTATTTTTACTTGGTTGCATGATACAAATTAATCTAACTGAGTTTACAATTTTATAATATTTCTAATCATCATTCTTCTTCGATCTTATTCTCTTGTTGATTTGACGTTCGCAGCTTGATTTATTTGGATGATGCTACACCAGTCTAATGTAGTGACATCATTTTCCTTAGAAATTGTTGTGTGTAGTTTGCAGAATGAAGAAGAAGACGAAGAAGAAAACTTTAGTTTTTGTAGCCGTTGTAACTATTACATTTAACTTAATGATACTAATACAATAATTGCGTCATTAACAAATTAATGAAAAAAATTAAATAACAAAGAAGACAAAGAATATGGTATAGAACAACACAATTCTAAAAAGATATAATACATAAAAATAGATATATTTAATATAGCTTAGATCAGACTATTGCTAGCACTTGTGCCATTTCTTGTAAATTTGTATCCTTTTCATGCCATGCTCATTTACCAATTCCTGTAACAAAATGTGAAGTCAGATATGCACCAATTTACTTTTAAGATTGTTACAGATTTCTATTCATTTAGACTTTATAAATGAATTTTTCAAAAAAACTTTAAATTTTACTTTTCCTATTGTAGAAGTTCGTTCGTTTATTTATTTGATAATGTGGTTCCATACCACAAATCGAATTTTCCATCCACCAAAATATTGCATAAGCGTAATCATAGAACACTAAAAAATTCAGCCTAATAAATATAACATTAAAGTAATGAAAAATTCATTTCTCAACAGATCAAAAAACATATGGGAAAATTTACCTAAATCTAAAAAACAAATTAAAATCCTGAGAGTATTTAAAATTGAAATTAATAAACTGTTTCATTGTTATACAAAAGAAAGACTTGAATACAAATTGCGTGGTTATAATATTGACTTCAACAGACCGCATCTAAATTTGTCATAACCTGCCTGGCAAATATATCGAAATGCACTAAGGAAATTTTGGAGATAATTTTGTATCATATTAAGCTCTGAGTTTTTGACTCTCAGTTTAAAATGTATCATTTTTTTNAAAATAATGGAAGCGATTTCGCCCCTTTCGTTTTGCCAAAAGTATTGTTATCGACAGATACTAATCTCTTATAGTTGACACTTATTTTTACTTGGTTGCATGATACAAATTAATCTAACTGAGTTTACAATTTTATAATATTTCTAATCATCATTCTTCTTCGATCTTATTCTCTTGTTGATTTGACGTTCGCAGCTTGATTTATTTGGATGATGCTACACCAGTCTAATGTAGTGACATCATTTTCCTTAGAAATTGTTGTGTGTAGTTTGCAGAATGAAGAAGAAGACGAAGAAGAAAACTTTAGTTTTTGTAGCCGTTGTAACTATTACATTTAACTTAATGATACTAATACAATAATTGCGTCATTAACAAATTAATGAAAAAAATTAAATAACAAAGAAGACAAAGAATATGGTATAGAACAACACAATTCTAAAAAGATATAATACATAAAAATAGATATATTTAATATAGCTTAGATCAGACTATTGCTAGCACTTGTGCCATTTCTTGTAAATTTGTATCCTTTTCATGCCATGCTCATTTACCAATTCCTGTAACAAAATGTGAAGTCAGATATGCACCAATTTACTTTTAAGATTGTTACAGATTTCTATTCATTTAGACTTTATAAATGAATTTTTCAAAAAAACTTTAAATTTTACTTTTCCTATTGTAGAAGTTCGTTCGTTTATTTATTTGATAATGTGGTTCCATACCACAAATCGAATTTTCCATCCACCAAAATATTGCATAAGCGTAATCATAGAACACTAAAAAATTCAGCCTAATAAATATAACATTAAAGTAATGAAAAATTCATTTCTCAACAGATCAAAAAACATATGGGAAAATTTACCTAAATCTAAAAAACAAATTAAAATCCTGAGAGTATTTAAAATTGAAATTAATAAACTGTTTCATTGTTATACAAAAGAAAGACTTGAATACAAATTGCGTGGTTATAATATTGACTTCAACAGACCGCATCTAAATTTGTCATAACCTGCCTGGCAAATATATCGAAATGCACTAAGGAAATTTTGGAGATCATTTTGTATCATATTAAGCTCTGAGTTTTTGACTCTCAGTTTAAAATGTATCATTTTTTTAATGTTTGCCTTAGTTCAATTTAAAGTAGTTATAGCAAATTTTCAAATTAGTTTGTACCTTGACTCAATTTCTTTGGTTACTGATACAATAATTATAGTGATTTGTCATTTTTGCAAACTAATTTTTTTTACAAAAGCTTAAAAACATTTCGTAATTTCTAAATTGCCACATTTTTGTGGAACTCATGTTTAGAATCGTTTGCAATTTTATGATTGAATCAAAAGGAATATACTATATACTAAGTTTATAAAATATGTTCAAATACATGTATATGCAGCAGCTAAGTTCAGCTCGGACAGCATTTATTTCCAGAAAACAAACTTCAATCGAACTTCGTCATTCATAATTTTGTTGAAATTTGCTGATATTATAAATTATAAATCTGCTTTAACCTTACTAATAAACCTTACTAATAGAATAGAATAGTTTATTGAATTAAGTGCATTGAAATATCTAATTATGCTATATATTAATGTATTCCTTCATTCCTATCTAATTTAGATCCAAGTCTTTAATAGCAACAGAAAAATAGAGATCATCACTGGACGCAAATGTATTCGTAGGTATTGCTTATTTAGATCTTTCTAAAGCTTTTGATTCGATTAATCATAGCATACTAATAAAAAATTATTATATAAGAGAATTTCTTACAAGAGCAGAAATGTGATAACTAGTTATTTGATGGATAGATTTCAAAGAGCACAGATAAGCGATGATTTTTCAAGTTTGTTGGCTGTTCACTATAGTGTTCCTCAAAGAACAATTCTACTTCTTTTCAGTATATAAGTAAACGACATGCACACGCAACTGATTGTAAAATCATTCGATGATACCTGCATGTTCAAGATAATATATCAATGCATGTGACAATTGAATCTATAGTATCAAATTGCAACAAATTATGTAGGCATTTCTGAAAGCATAAGTTGCTCATAAATGAAGGTAAAACTGAATTTTGTATTTTACAGCTCGCTAAATACAATTATGACGTTTCAGCCATAAACCTTAATCTCAATAACGCTAAGGTTGCAGCTGTAAATAATTTCAAGTACTTAGGAGTAATTTTTGACTCGAAGCTAAATGTTGAATCTCACATTAATGCAGCAGTACGAAAATTAGTTATCAATATAGAAATATGTCAATGATAGTAAAGTAATTACAAGCTTTTGCGATAATTCAATTTTCTCATGCATTTATAATGAATCGTTGAAATTATACAATTATATTTCTTATCGATATAAAGGATGCTTTTCTAGGAAACTTGATAAATGCTTCAAAGAAAAATTCCCCAAGACAGTTTGTCATATTGAATGTTATGCTGACACTTCTTAAACTCAACAAGAATAACTTACCACCCTATTATACTATTTAAATACATGGTTTTATTCATAAACAGAAAACAGAGTTCCAGATCAAAACATTTTACTGGCATTAAGTATATAAAATTATTCTGAAAGAATCTTTCACTACCATCGTTAACCAAAGTTGGAATTCATTGCCTAAATAAATAAAGAACATTTAAAAAGCAGCGTTTTTATTTAATCACTTATGTTATCCAATGTTGGTCGTTGGTGCTTCCATTTACTCCAAAGGAAATATAAATATATCTGGCATTATTTATTAATGGAATTTCAGGAAATAGAAATGAGTATATTGTGTGTGCATAAAAACCTCTACAAAATCAATTACGATTTAAAATTAAGCAGAATGTCAATGATATCAATAATTACGATGAAAGTTTAAAATATTTTGAGGAAGAAGCAAAACTGGAACAGAAAATTAATTAGCAAATTGTCATGCATTTCTTGCATAAACTTGGTTTTGCTAATAAACTCTGCAAGGAAAATCTTCATTTTTTCCCAACTACAAGTATCCTAATGAAATTCCAGTGTAAAATTTGTGATTTTATTACAGAACATTACTTTATGTAAGGTTTTCAACTGCGTATAATACCTATTTTAATATTCATTTCAAGAAGCACTAAGAAAAAATGTATTTGATTAAAGTTAGTAGTAGTAAAATCAAGAAAAATTTAAAGTAAAATTCCAAAATTGAAATAGAAAAGTCAACCTATGCAGATTATAAACATTTCTTCTTGGTGTTGCTAATAATTATATACACTGTGAAATAAAAAACTCAGATAAGCTTAATTAATTCAGAGAAAGTATCATTTTCAACATTGATTAAAGTTTTTAGGAAGACAATGTTCTTTTGGTTATTGATGGAAATTTAGCAGCACTTTGGTCTGCTTATTAATGAACATAAATTTTTTTATTTCTTAGTATACATACCAATCAGCTGTCATTTGGTACAAATAGCTTTGAAAAATTTTTGCCTGCTGCAGTGATCTGCAATTCTATAATACCTAATTTGTTTAAAGTGAAGTGATTATAATGTGGGAGGGGGCTTATTGTGAAAGGTTGAAAATCAAGAAATATGTTTCCGGTTGATTTATAACTACTACCGTACATGAACAAACAATTCCAATTGTAACTATTTTATGACTTAATAGTGAAAACAGTATTAGAGTAAGAGACATGACTTACTTTGAAAGACAAAACTTGACATTTCTAATAGATGAAGAGTTTTTAGTTGCAAACAAATTAACAAAGGTGATCATGAATAATTTCAACGTTGTGTAGTACAGATCTGCTTACCAATATCTTAAATTTGAAAATCGAATCAATATAAATATTTTATATATTAGATTAGCTGATGTATATGTCGAATCATCTATCAAAAAACTAATACCAAGAAATGTCGGATACAAGATCATCAGCATAATTAAGCTTATTGTAAATTAATTATTCACATTAAATTCATTACAAATTTACAGAATCTTTCCTCAATCTATCAAATGCAATTTCATTAACAAAAAACGCAAATTCTGCTATACATGTGTTCGTTTCTATTTGGATAGAAAGAAAATTTTTTAGCAAATTTATCTCATGCAGTAATAACTAATAGCAATAGGCCATTAACTAGGGCCCTGGGAGTATTCGAAATTCAAATCTCTAGTCGACATTTCGAATACTCGAAAACAACTAGATATTAGCTTGAATATCATCTAATTTTCGTCCATTTTGAGTGTAAGGTGGAAGAATCAATTGAACTTTCACTATTTATCTCAAATTATAAACCATCAGGTTTGGTATCTCTCATTTAATTTAACATGTTTTACATGTATTTCTGTCATGCATTTATATATGATAGCTTTGCCTAACGCGAAAAGTAATGCTAAATATAATTATAACTCGGCGCTAACTCGCGAGTTATGGTTCCAACTCGACTAGAGCCTAAAATAGTCAACTTGTAGGGGCCTAACATAAATGTTTGTGAGTTTAAGTAATAAGCATCAGCATAAATATTAAATGAAATTCAAAATTTTATATCAAATTTATGATTATAATAACTTAACTTAGACATTTCCTGATATTCGATAGTTTAGAACATATTTCAACACAAATATTTTTTGTCTTTATTAAATAATCCTTGCAGGTCTTCCATTTAAACTTCTCAAATTTTCTATAGCCATTTTTATATTATCTGTAGAAGTTACAATATTCTGACAAATTATATAAAAATTTCCATATTCGAAAGGGAAAATAAAGTCAAAAGATTGTGAGCTTATTTACTGCACATGAAAAAGATGAATTCCTTACCAAGTCTGTTACATGTACTAGGCTTATGTAATTAGAGGCCCAGCGAGAAAATATAATTGCTGCCCCTGTAAGAGTTGCAACTAGATCGTCTCTGCTTACTTCTCTAAACCTACAACTTGTATATAGTACAATCTTGATAGCCCATTAAAAGGCTAAATAACATTATATGCAAAAACAACCGAAAAGATATATATATATATGAATGTAGGGCACTAGGCCTACTTAAAAAACTATGACAACCAATTTATAAAATTTGAAATTGAAATTATTGTGCTCTATAGTTTTACATAAAGTAGGTTTACTCTAGAAAAAGTAAGGTAACGCAAGAACTTGTACAGTAGGTTATTTGTGTAATAAAAGGAATTAAAAATTGAAATTTATGACTTGATCAGCAAAAGTGGGAAAATTCAGTCAGACAAACACTACGACAAATTGCTGTGGAAGGCAATCAATTTCAGGGCATTTTTACCAGTTTCGGATTTTACAAAATAGTGCGTTTTTCACAAAAATTTTTTGCCTTTGCTTTTTTTCTGTCCTAATTATAAACGTGTCTATACCTTAATTATAATGCTGGCAAAATCTAAAGATTGAATTGTATATTGTTTACAAAGTCATTTCAGCGTCAACACACTATTCTATTAAAATGAATCTTTTAATATTAAGCCTCTTTAGTTCGCCCCTACCCTATTTCAATGGCAAAACTGTTTCTGTTAAACGTCTATGCACTTTAATAAAGACTTAGTCGACTTTTGATTGCATTCCCAATAATATAAGCAAAGCAAAATAAAATGAATTGAAAACTTCAAATACAAATTAATAATAAGCCAAATTCTCCTGCTTCAAACCATTGTGTTATTGCAATATCCATTTCCAACATTTTTTGCATTATTTTCACAAAATAAAAACATACCTCCTTCTAATCAGTCATGGCAAATTATTGTTCGCAAGCAGTTCTTGATAATTATGAGCTTTCTAAAAGATCGTTTGCTGAAAGCAACAGCCCGCTGAATTAATATTTACCGATTTTTAGTGGCATATCAAAATGATATTTGATAACCTAAAAGAAGTTGAAGACAAAATTTGGTATGTCAAATAAAAAATAATACAAAGATTGTCACTTAATAAAACATAGCAATGGTGTGCGCAATGGGAGACAATGTAAAAGGTTTTGAAAAATTTAAATGTACACTTTCCGAACCGAGAGCTGTTTAGAAAAAAGTTATATAATATTATTTAGACGTACTAAAAAAGTTCTTTAAAACTAATTAGTATTTATAAATACTGATGTTTCGTTTAGAAGAATAAAACAAATCAGTAGCTCGAAAATATAAATATTGTAAATCGGCCTTGTAGTGACTAAAATTCATTATTTTCATAGTAAAATTTGTAGAAAGAGATAGACATATTAATTACTGCATTGTAGATTTAGAAAATTATTGGAAATTTATTGAATATATTACAACATCAGCTAAATGGTCATTTTGCTGCTCTCTGAGACAAAACCATCTCTGGTTTGCTGGCCCCTGTATGTATTATTATAAATTTTGACATTAATAAAAATATGGGAGCAAAGAAATTTTAATAAGTTCCTTAAAGTGACTAAAATTAAAAGCTGAAGTGTCTAAAGTGAAATAGTTAACAAACCAATTCGGTGGACATTTCAAGTTTCGGGATAAACATTAGTGCAAATTTCAAAACAAGATTTTTTTGAAAATGATTCCAATACAATAAGTGAAACTACAATAAAAAAAACTATGAAAAAGAAACAAAAGAAACATTGTGAACATTGAAATTTGCATAACAAGATATTATTAAAAGTGCATTTAAAAAATCCACAGTTTATGAAGCATATTAAATGAATTGAGCCTTCGATTTTTTAAATCAAACTTTATGCAATTTCCTTTCAATCGTTTAATCAAATACTTTCTAAGAAGTAGTTTTTTGACATGTCAATAAGTGGTTATTACGTTAATTTTCATCATAAATTTAATTTTTTCTTTAATATTCGTAGGGGTACAGATTTGAAAGTACCTGCTTCAGTCTTGTAGAAGCCACGTATTTCTTACCAAAATGGTTTTTGAAATATTATTGATTAGAAAAAAATTAAGTTGAATATGACAAGCTTAGGCTTCAAAAATATAAATCAATGTAAAATATGTCAAGCGAATGTTAATGTATTAGTCAGTTAACTATCGAAAAAATCTGTCTACACTACCTAATGAACGCAAGATGGCGTGAAAAGAATTTAATTCTAACTTAGAAAATATTAATTTTATTTTTATGAAGTTTATTGTAGAAAGTGAATTTCCCAATTTTTCGAGAGAATATTACTTTAATTAATCAAAAATTCTAACTATTCAATATCTAAATTCTTTGTGTGGATATAGCAACTAGAAAAATATGTAAATTCCAACATGATAAATTTTTAAAATTTCAGATGGGAGTGGATAATTGTTTAAATATTTTTTTGCTTAGAACAGAGATTTCAATTTTTTTAGTACTTACTAAGCTTATAAGTCCTTGAATATCGCTTTCAAATTTCTATGAAAATTTTAAGGATTTCAATAATACCCATAGCAACTCCGAAAAGCCTTAATATCATATACTAAACATTACGAACAAAATATTTCACAGTTCGATTAGGGTGTATTAATTTCTATCAGTTGAAAAAATTATGCTTTGATTATAACAGTGTAATTGCGGGCAATGAAAGTCAATGATCTATCGAGTAATAGAAAAGGTATACAAGCAATTATTGAATTTTTCAGTACTACATCATAAGAAGTCATTAGAGGATGTACCTTTGCGGAATCTATAAAATGATTACTATGGTTATCCAGATGCCAGTAAACTTTCAAACAATTTTGGTCTATAATTTTCATAATTTTCAAGATTGTCTTTTCTACAAAAGGGTTGATGTTATCATTTAAACTGTTGAGGGAAAATGAGTTGATTTAATCATACATTTATAATGTAGCAAGTTCAAAGAAAATTGTTAAAAACTAACTTGGAATGATGGAAGCTTCGTTATATATGAGAGTGCTAAATTTTACACATAATAGAAATGCATTTGATGAAATAAAATTCTGTGGAAAAAGTTTAAATTGACAAGACACATTATATACTTATATCTACTTTATGATTCTTATATTTTAGAAACTTTACTAAAAATATTACACAGGCTTCATTTCAATTTTTATTGTTTCATCATCTTCAACTTTTGCTGTTCTTATCTTGTATTTTAACAATACATTCAAGTGTGCAGTTTTGAGACACTAAAATTTTATCTTCAACTCTTTTATTTCATTACTACATCAGCTTATAAGCAGAATTATTTCTTAGCTTAAACTTTAAATAAGTTACATTTGCGCGGGGCATTTTTAAAAATGAAGATCACCTCAGACTCAGACATAGTATGTTCTATGAATATAAAAAAGCAGCTTAGCTACACAAGCTAAACATAACATTTATGATGTCAACAAGCATCCCTCTGGCAAAAAATGCAGAAGTATATTTAAAAAATATTTTGGGTTTTATTCTTAAAACTAATCACACCAGTAGATTGATGGAGAAGTAAAGAATTGATAGGAAAGCTTATACTAGCACAAAAATGAAGGCTTCATTTCATTTTTCAATAAATAACCATATTCATAAGAACAGACATTCCTTTGCATCAAACTAAATAACAGTTTTTTGCATTGAGAAATAAATTTTGAAGAATTCATTCAACACCGGCTAGGCAAATTTTATATCAGATTATAGCAAGCAAATTTGAGAACCTGTAGAGTAGAGCAAAATGATGTATAATAAATTTTCAATTGAAAATAATTAGCCTGGGATTTTTGCCTTCAAATGGCAGAAATTGACTGAAAATTACCATAAAAATATGTATTTTATTTCATTGCAAAATTAATTGCTTGCTAATTATTTAGGTCGATCTGCAGCAGTTTTCAACAGCAAAAATTACTCACAAGCTTAAATTATTCCTCTCAACGTAATATGTTTTATTGTTAAAAGTTGATGGCATTCATTAATAATTTCGTTTTGCAAAAATGTGTGCTGTATGACTGCCCATTTGTGTAGCATTATTAATGTTTTTTAATGAAACAATAAAATAATATTAATAAACAATTAAATTTTGAAAATATGTAAATTTTAAATTTTGAATTTCAAAATCCAGTTAGCCGGTATTTGGCAAATACAAAGCCTTCAAAGAATAATATTTTTCACAATTTAAATTCACAAGTGAACAGAACTATTGTCTAATAAAAAATGCAAGACGATGGACTTTAAAAGACTCTAGATAAATACAGATGCGTTTGACATCATTGAATAAATTGTAATCAAAGTAAAAAATTTTATTGTAGATTCCTAAGTGTAAACTTTGTGTTAGAGCAACAGTTTTCCATACTTAAACAATGGATTGCACTCTTCTGAAGCTCATTTAAATAATTTATGTTAACTTTTAGCTTCAAGTTTCTTATGCTAGAATTTGGTAAATCGAAAAAATATTTGAAATAATTGCAGCCTTACAAATAATTACACTAGCTATAGAAAACCATTTTACTGAAGTTTATATTTATATTTTCGTGTATTTTGCGTAAATCTATATCAAAGAAGAAAACATGTATCTTCAATTTTGTAAATTGAATTGCGTCATAAGACAATCTATGTTGTAAAAGAAATCTAGCAACGTGCATAAGCTATTTTTACCATTTTTTCTAAATGTTCAGGCAATTCCGCCTGTTGTTGGATCGGAAACTACTATTCAGCTAAGTAATAATGTAAGATTAGTTTCTTCATCTTTTGTTAAAGATCTTGGCATTACCATATCAAAAAATGTTTTGTGGAGGGAACATATATCAAAAAAATTGAAATCATGTAACAAGTCTTTTATTTCTATCATATGAACTATACCATTCAATACTAACTTCAAAATATAAAAGAATCTCTATAATTCATTGATTTTACTAGCTCTTCTTTATGCTTCTCCAAGTTGGTAAGCAAATAAAAGTGATGTAAATAGTTTAGAAGAATTTCAAAAAAGATGTTCTCATTGGATGATAAAATAAGAAAATTACAAGTCTAGTTTAATTCTATTAATTATTTTGCCTATCTCTTTCAAACTTCAACTTTTTGATCTTATTCTTTTTAATAAGCTCTTAAACAATAAATTTGATTTTAAAATCTATAACTTTGTATACTTTAAGACTGTGCGTCGTTCAAAATAGGGAAGTTCAAATCACATTATCTTTGAAAGAAAAATGTGTAGAAAATTGAAGACATTTCAATATTTTTTCCATCGACTGGTTACACTAGCAAACTTCATTCATTTGAAAACCTCTATTAATCTTCTTAGTGCACCAAAAGATATAAATCGCAATTTAAAACACTTTTTAGGCGTTTTTAGAGCAAATTATACATCCTTGCACACATGCCCTTGTAATACATGTCGCTCAAAACAAGGATTAAACTTCTATTAATGCGGTCTAATATATTTGTAAGATAAATTTTTGTCTAAATAAAAGTCTCTTAATAATAATAGAAATTTGGTAAACCAACAGTGTATCTGCGGTACTATTCAATTCCATGAGACTAAAATCTGCTACTAAATATTTCAATACAACTGGACTTTAATCCTTCAAATTTTAAAATATGGGCATCGTCGTTTGGTAAGTTTGTTACCCCAAATTATAAATTCCATATTTAATATAAAATAAATTTAAAGAATTGTGTTCAATGTACATAAATTCTTTCACTTATAGCATGCGGCTTACAACAAAATTTGAAAGTTGTAACAATTTCATGTAGTATTTTATAAATATTTGCATGGAAAAATGGCATCATCTCCGTTCTTTTTCAAGTGGAGACCTTGTCTTCTTTAATGTCATAAAATCACTCAACTATTGGCGCATATAGTCACACATGTATTTGATACAGGCCGAGCCGAGCTTAAGCACTGCATTGAATACACAACGAGCTCAAAACGAGCATTTATTAAGTCAAACAAATTTATAGTTCTGCATCTTAATTTTATTATCTTATTTTAAAATGATTGTTAAATCATAGCAGGAGCTATGTAAAATATTTGAGAGCAAGTATAATAAAGACTTATCATTTGTTATATTCCTTTTTTTCTATGAAGTTTGTGGTAAAAATGGGGAACATTTACTTTTTCTCAAACGTTGCACGTTCTCTTATATATACAGCATAGAGTTTTTTGCAAAGTGCCAACAATTTGTCAAAAAATAATTTATAAGAGGGTATGGAGTAAACCAAATGTCAATAGCAATGTTATAAACTTGATTTAGATATAGACTAGTAGACTAGCTTGGTTTTAACGTGACCGCATTGGGAAAAGTAATTTCTGAATTTTATGCACAAATCAGTGTAACTTCTCACATATATAGTAATTGGTTAAGTGCAAAACCAGATTACACATCAAAAAACCAAATACTTTTCATGATGCCTCTTTTCAAAACAGGGTACATGTATATATTTGAGCTAGACCGGCGACATAATTGTCGTTCAGCATTACAAGATGTCCCAGTAATGAGCTAATACTGCAATTAATATTTCTGTATATCATTCAGGGTGATTATGGGTCAACTCGTCCGACAGTCAAGTAAAAAATTTCGATGGGTGGGGTTGCTCGGCCTCCTAGACAAATCGGTTTGCGGGTCATTCATAATTGGGAGGAAGAACACTAACAGATTTTAGGAACAACTTAAGAAGTCAAACTCTTCAATCCTTAAAGTCCTTAAAGACTAATAGATTCTAATTATACTTATAATTTTTTTTGATTTTGTCTTGTTTTCATTGATGCTCTTATGCTAAAGCATTTTTGCGCATATTATACTAGTAGTCTTCTTTAATTGGTTTTGGGAACGGATCATTGTTAAACAGGCCAGGTTAGGTCACAGGTAAAAAATTGAATGAACATCACTGTGAACATCGAAACATATTTCATGCTGAATATTACAGTTCAAAATTCCTAATCCAGGTGAACTAAATTCATCAAAATATTTTCAATACTTGAATCTTGAATAATGATTGAAAGAGCTTAATCACCAACTTTCTCAACTATTTACAAGGAAAATTAAAAATTTGAAAGGAGTTACATGTATGCAATATATGATATAAAATGATTTGACGTTATACAGTATTCTTAATATTTGTTAGAGCAAATAACTTGGGGTTATGAAGTTACCCCGTATGGCGATAATCATTGAATGCTGTTAATATTGTAAATAAAGCTGCTAAACATGGCTGCTATATACCATTATTAGGCGCTAAGGTTGACACAAAAAGTCATGTTTTTGTTGATTTACAGCAATTTCCCTGCATTCAGCAACGTAATTAAAGACTGTGAGGTTACAGAAATACCCAAAATGACATAGAACCGTTAAGTGAAGAAACGGGGACCACAGATTTCAGAACGTTGCACCACTTCCCAGAAAAGTAGACTAAGACAACAGATTCAATTTTGTTGCTAGGGAAACTTACTGGCAAATACAACCGATTTTTAATATTTTGCAATTTTTGTTAATTGTATTATAGCTTAGAGTAATTAATGCATTCTTTGATGTAAATTGGATTCGGGTGAATAAGGAAAAATATTTACAGGTACAAAAAGGTAAGTGAAAGGCTTCTCTAGGTACCGACACACATGACCTTTTACCGCGGACACCTACTCATCACTAACATCACCATCTTGTCATCAACCATTGTCAACTATATAGCATACCAGTGGCATTAATTTTTTGACAGTTATGAAATAACTTCTATAGTCATATCTTATTGAGCCCCTCCTCCAAATCTAAATGTAGTAAAGCACTCCTGGTACTTTGTACCAAAAAATTTCAGTATGCCTTCAATTTATTTTGTCTAATATAGATCTAAGAGTGACGACCTATTTTTAATACAAATTTAGTTAAAAATAAGATTTACAAATAAATATAGGCAAATGGAATTGTCTCAACTTAAGCATAAACAAGTCAATGATTTATTAAAAGGTGATATTATTGAAACAATTTTTTAGAAAATATGAACAAATAGAAATGACAAACTTTTTGCCAATTTTAATTTCAAGCAAACAATTGATGAAACAGTAAAGAGTGAATACGAAATATCCCTTGAGGTATTTCATTTGTAAGCCGGGTATGTAATTAGAATTGTATTCAAATAACACACTTCAGCATATATCTCATCAATAGACTTCTTGACAAGCAGTCAGCAACAGGGTAATTGTTAATAGAAAGGCATCACAATGACGATCCACAAATATTGCAGGTCCACAAGGCACTGCCAAGGTCATGTATATTTTAATATTACAACAAATGACTTGAAGATTCCAGAACATATGTCTCACAGAAAAATGGAGAAGATGATGCATGCGAAATTTCGATGCTTATATCAAAATGGTACAGAGGTCACAATTTCCTCATAAATGCTACTAAATCAAAAGAGCTTATAATCCTTCTTTAAAGAAATTGTCACGTACCAACCCAAAATACTCAGAATTTCTTATTAGTAAATGAAATGAAAATACTTGGAATTACAATATCCAGTCACCTTAGTTTTCAAAGTCATGTGCTGAATTTAACAAAAAAGATTAACCAGCACATTTACTTGCTCCTAAAGCTTAAACGTTTGGGATACTCAACTGCTGAGCTGGAACTGTTGTATTCTAGTATTATTGTCAACTTTATAAATTATGGACTTGAAGCGTACGCAGGAGAGAACAAGATAACGTTGGACTACATTCACAGAATCCAGAAGAAAGCTGTCCGATTCGGAATCATCAGGGGCGTACGTAGGATTTTCTGACGGGGGGATCATCGTCCTTACCCAATGCGGGGCAAAATTTCTTGAAAATATTAAGAAAATAGAGCCTAAAAAAATTTTTCAATTTTTTACGAAAATTTTTTTATTTATCCAGTCAAAATAAAATTTGGAAACCTGACGGGGGGAGGGACATTCCACCATCCCCTCCCCCTGCGTACGCCACTGGGAATCATCCAATCGTTTATATCGAATTTTGTTATTGTGCGTTTATTTATTAATTTGTACTTGTAGATTTCTTTTTGTGTTTAAAAAGTTTGTGCATTCTGAAAGTGTGAAAGCCAAGAAGACCTTGATACACCATGACGTCATCTAAAAAGCTGTTGGTGGTATGCATGAGCATTTTTTGAAAGGACAACACCGTCTCATCAAACTTATTAAAAAATGTATGAAAATTGTCAAAATGTAGATATAGATAATTCTATGACAAGCGTAAAACAGCATAAAAGCAAATTACTAAGGCTAAAAAAATGCATATAAGTCAGCCATATGACCCATGGCAGTCTATATAGAATTAAAGTGAATTTTGTGAAAAATAGGTTATAGACAATCTATTCAAAAAGTTTTAGAGTTGATACAAATGCGAGTATTTTTTGACAATGTTGAAACAAAGAAGCTAATTCCAACAGAAAAAGATATTTGGGCTAATTGGGCTGATAAGAGGATTGAGATGTATTTATAAGCATCATAAAAGAACGTGGAGGGCTTCGTCACAAATGATTAACTTATAAAGCAATGAGATGGGTCGACAAGAATGACTTAATCAATAGAATAAGGGGATAAAACTCTTCGCGCCTTAGAAGTCACACAATATTGACTTCTACTTGTTGTAAATAACCAAATTGATTTCATTAGAGTAGCTTGTATGATGCATTGCCTTTTTGGAAAGTTTGGCTGTACTGAATATTGCATTCTCTACTAAGTGGTTCTCCTGGTACTCTTGCCAAGACACTCTTGCAGTGCTTACATTAAGCTACTTGAATTGCAAAAGTCAGTATTCTTTCTTTATTATCGAGGCCAAAAACCAAAAAACGCATATGTTAGGATGATAAATTTTATGAATTATTTATGCTAACGATAAATCTAGAAATATTGAAATAAAATAGAAAAACAAAAATCTAGTATTTTCATATTTGGCAATTGTGCAGTCATTTAAAATATTTTTTACTAAAAAACTGATTCTTTTTGCAAATTGACGAAAACAATTTTTCCTATTATTTTTATTATTAGAGTCAAAGCAAATTTATTGCTTAATGTATACAAAATTCTACAAACTAACACATGACAAAAGAAAAATAAAATATAAGCAATAAATTACTACAAATTATTATGTACAATATATAATAATATAATCAATGTTTGTGTGAATGTTTGTGTGGGTGCTCAATGTTGGATGTATGTTTCGAATGCATGAAGTGTATTACCGTCCCCTAATGTATACTGTTTTATTAGAAGAGACTGCTTTAATTTTTTTCTAAATTTTTTATAGTTTTTTTCTATTCGCGTTTCATAATCTAAATTATTCCACAATTTAATTGATATGTGATGAAAGCCATTATAATTTTTATCTAAACACAGAAATTTTTGCGATCGCTCATTTAATTTAATATAGTCATTAAGGAAAAGGAGAGATGTTTGCAGAGATTTGAATTTAAATAAAATAGATAGCATATGCGTATTATTACCCCACAACCAACCAGTAGAGGTATATCCCTGTTGTTGATTTGACACAAATATCACCAGGTAAGATAGAAATACTCATTACAATCAAGTTTCAGCTTAATTGCTCAACCATACTTTGACTCTAACTCAATTGAATCTTTAATGATTCACCACTCTACTATTTGCAAATTGTAGGGAGAAATTCTGTTACCATTCAGGTTTTCTGCAAGGTTATCTAGCATCTTGAAGAAATTATCCCATCTATAGCCTTCATCACCAGACATTTTTGTTTTTGTATTAAAGCAAATAATAAATTTCAAATGTAGAATATTTTTTTATACCACCAAAATCAGGCAGCCAATAGAAATTGAGACTCAATAAA
>CABFPE010000125.1:378238-397192 GCA_900660155.1 Hofstenia miamia | reverse complement strand
TATATATATATATATATATATATATATATATTGTTTTGTATAAGTAACCTTAAAACATTAATATATTACCGTTTCCTTACTTGTAGATATTTATTCAAATGTAAAACGTTATTGAAACTTATACTAAGAAGGATGCTGTGTACTGAATAAACTAAGTAATATTTCTATCTAAAATTATTTTTTTAATAACAAGGAAAAAACATTGCAAAGAAGTAACTAAGTCTATATTCTATTGAAGTACCTGTCTAAGGCAAATAGTGTATACGAAACAATTACTATGTTATTAGTGCACTAAGAATTGGGGACTAGATTCATGAGAATTGCATCTTAAAGAAATAAAATTCATTTTTTATTATAGCCATACAGTGTGATTTTCAATGATGCTACCTAAGCAAATCTTTATTAAATCCCAAATTATGGGATGGATTTTAAAGAAAAATGCTTTAAAAAAACGCGAAAAATATCCGTTTTATTTATTTACGTTTTGAGTAAAACTACTACATTTTTTATGTTCTGCCTTCGTGAGAATTGGCCCTATTTCATAAACTTCTCATCATTGCACTGGTGAGATCTGGTACAGTTTACTGAATTTCTGCTTGGATTGCTGATATTATTTGGTCTGCATCAATATCACCAACTTTTGAAATCGATTTCCGCGGAAAATGATCATGCAAAATTTCCCTATTTTATGCCACAAAAGTATTCACTTAATATCTAGGGACTTATACAAGAATCAAATACCCTAATATTCTAACAAACAATATGATGTCCTCAAAACGGCAATTTATTTTTGTAAAAAAGAACCTGAGATGCATTTTTACATTATATTTTTTCAATATTTTCAAACGTTCACAGGACTTTGCCCAGATTTTAGTTACTCAGATTGATCCAAAAATCCTGCTTGCACCCCTGGTCACATGCTGAAGAGAATTATTGTAATGCACATGAAATAAAAAATGAACATAATTAACCCTAACCCGCCTCAGAGTTTCTTAAAAATTTTTGATTTCTCATTCACCAACTAACGTGAAGTTTCCACAAAATAAGGGAATGTCTTCTATCTCATGTACATAATAAACTCGCCTTCAATCACGGTCAAGGTACCAATAAGGCATGTCTTAAAGTGAAATATCAAGCCTCTATGCCCTCAGCACCGCAACCATGACTTTGTGCATTCTGTGCATCAATGGGTTTGGATGGTCTATCTACTAAACCAGGAAATACTTAGTAGGTCCTGAGATAACGTAATCCAGAAGGGATTAGTTTTTGATCCCATTGGTCCTAGGCCTCAAAAGGACTTGATAATTAAGAATATAGAAAATTAGAAAGTCTTTATAATCGGAATTTTCATAGAAAAATAGTTAAATTTTGTTGCGCTTCGGCACAACAATATTCTTTTAGTACGTTCACCAATAAATGTGTCTACATCTAGATTTCCAGATTTTCAAAGAAATTTCTCTAAACCTATTATAAAACTTGGAAGACATGCGAAATGGTGAGTGTGTTCGAGCATAATAATGAATATTTGTAGTAAATTGTGTTAGTTTGGGTGAATGAAAAAAATTAACAATTTATATTTGAAAATTCCAATTTTTCAAAAAGAATTTAAATTTTTTTTCATATCCAACGTTCTTGTATTTATAGGGCTTGGCGATTATGGAAACAACAATGAACTTTAACTATTATATTTTTGGCTTGACTGTGTTTAAAAAAAACTTGCAATTTCAGTATTTCTCAGTTACCTCTGATTTCTCAGCATTCACGGTGTTTTCTGCTTTTGCTGAAATAATTTTTACATTGTTATAAAAATAAGAGAGAAAGAGACAGAAAGAGAAATTTTATTATCTTATAGCGACCAACAGGTCGAATAAACAGGAAATAAAGTTGACTACATACAAAACTACAATAAATAGCGTTAAACTTTGTACTTCGTTTGGAATGATTGGAAAGCCTCAGCAAATGCAAAATTATCGAGTATCCGGTTATTACGACCATATACATCATACGGGCGAGGGTAGCACAAATTATATTCTAGTTGCCTTTCAGGTGGAATAAAATAATCGAGAGGGTGGTTAATATCGCTAGATAATTGATTCCATAACCTTGTGCAGTCACTTGAGCGTCGTGATTTTAGGGTATCGCAGTTCAGAACGCTATTAATTGAAACATGCTTATTTAAATAAAATTTCAGAGACGTAAAATACTTTTTGTGGTCTCAGTACAAAAAACATGATGAAAAAATACTTCCAACATAATTTATTTAAATCCTCTTTGCGTTATTTGAGAGGAAAGTCGATCTTTTAAAATGGCTGCCTTTAAAATTGAAACTGGCAAATATTTCAAAAACAACTAATTCTAGACTATCAAATATATTACCAGTTGATGAGAAATCACGCGTTAGAAATCAGAAAATGTTGTTGAAAGCATTTTTGCTTCAGCTACAAATCTTCATCGCGTTACTTCTTGTAATCCTAAGCTAGCCAATATATCTGAAGCATCACATTCTAGGCAATTTATGCATATAATGAATAGATAGGTAAATATACTAAAAAAATCGGAAACTTTTGTTTAAATCATGAATACTTCAGTTAGAAATCGGCTTGGACACCATATATATTATAGAAAAAGATAAAAATCCTACAGAACTTTTATGTTCTATCAAAGAGTCAATTTCTATGTTGATTACCCAAATTCACAAATGTTTTTCTGTCAAATTCTGATGATTGTACGTGGTCAAGAAAAGGCTAAGCCACATCACTGAAGACTTCTAGACCATCAGCAATCCTTAAATCTGTTGAAAAATCAAAAACAGCATGCAGAACGGAATTTTTTTACATTCAAGGCCGCCTAGTGCATATTTGGCAAAATCCTTAGGGCAGATTGTCCAAATTTTTATTGTTATTTTCAATATAATGAATCCACATTTTCTGCAGTAGACAATCCGATATGAAATATTTTGCTTTCTCTGTACACATGCAAAGGGCCTTATTATAATTTTCATCATGTGCAGAATGTAAAATTCCTTGTGGTTTTCCACAATGAAAAGTGCTTTTTATAGATGTTGCATTAAAAGTAACACACACTCATGATTTAAAGGTATCAGTGTGAATTTAATTCCAGATAGAAATTGTGGACAGGAAAGCATTTGGGAATCTGGTTAATCAACATAGAAATAGATTCTTTGATAGAGCATAAAAGCTCTATAGGAAGTGTATTATATACCAAACCGATTTGTACCAGAAGTAATCATGACTTAAACAACAATTTCCGATTCCTTAATATGTTTGCCCATCTATTCGTAATATGTTTAATAGCCTAGAATGTGATGTTTCAGATTTTCGCTAGTTTCCTTATTTAAAAATATCGACCTTAAGTATTGCTAATGAATTCTTGTTTCCCCTATCATGAAATGATTGATGTTAATGATCATTTGACTAGACAGAGATCAATAACGTCAAATCAAAGTCAGGTCGGGTTCAGGTAGTAAATATTCCGATCGGGCCGGGTTCGAGTCGATGTTTTTTTCATATTGTCACTCTGTATTTCACACATTGACAACAACTGAATATGGTAAGAAATTGGTTTTCTTTAATAAATTTTACAACAATTTAAGAAATACTGTGGAAGTGAAAAGAATTTTGCAAACAATGAGTGACGAATATGTACAGCGCTTTGATACGTAAATGAATTGTTAATTTCCTCGTCTTGCTGCATTTGTTTGAAGTTTGTTTATAGCGCTTTTGACCAGCCACTGTGCGGGAAATTATTACCGCAGGCCGATTAATAAACACTATTTACCATCACAACTTTTGAGCAAGCCTGAGCAAACTCGCCTCGACTGTGTGTCTTTGATATCAATAAAAACGAAAGAGACGGCCGCTAAGTCTGCGCAGTGTTTACGCAGTGCATATAAAAGTGGCATGGAGGCGGCCTCAACGCTAAATTTGTTTGCACACTCAGTGTTGCAATACGCATTATACTCAACTTCAAACAGTGTCTAACCTTTGAAAATTCTTTGTCTGCATATGTGTGTAGAGTAAAACTTTCAATTTTAAGTTAGGGGCTTTGAATATTTTGACAAATGTAACTGGATTTTCAACAAACACTGGAAAAACAATCCACAAGATTTGGATACCACATTTACAAAACTTTTCGCTTAAATCGACCCTTTCATGTAACAGTAAAAATAAACCAAGAATCATTTGTATGAGAAGCGAGCCTCAATTTCTGATATTTTGAGAATTAATTATATTTAATAGGTTTCATTTAAGAACGTGATTATTACCTTTACTTTTATTCCATCTTTTTGTTTTGCATATCAACAGTTTCAATCCCAACTGAAACTTACAAAGAAGGCCACTAAATGCTACCTGAAGTGTTTATAAAAATCAGCTAGGAATAGTTTCAGGTCTAAAATCACGTTCTTCTAAAAATATAGAAACTCAAAATTTTATCAATAATTTGGATTTTCCAATTTTTTTAATATCTTCTATCATACAATTATTAGTGTTAACTCCACTGTGAATTTGAAAATGCGCTTCATCTGAAAACATTAGATGGAATAGGAAATCTATTAAATGAAAAATTCTGGTTTCATTCGCTCCGCAAATACTATTTTGGCTGCGTAGTTGTTAGGGTTGAGTTCTTGAGCTTGTATGAATGGGAAGTGTCTTTAAGCAAACCACTTTAAAATTGACCAATACTTAAGGTTTTAAGTGTCACACAATTCTATTCTTTCTTTTTATGATCCCTGAATTTAATTACTTGGCTGCCAGACAGATACACATATAACTATAAGTCAAATATTTATATGTACTTAATGATTCTTTGAAATATTGTTATTAAAGTTTATCATTAGGATGTTCTACACTATATATATATATATATATATATATATGTATAGATACATATGTATGTAACCATATTTATATACTTAGTTATTATTTATTTATTAATTCTTTTATTCATACAAATCAAGCAATTGATACTGATAAGGAATTGAAAAAATATAAAAATATACAAATCAACATGGTTGTAAAAATCTTTATGAATTTCTTGGTTTCGAAAATTCAATGTACTTAAGGACCAAACTTGTAGGTTTTTGATTTTTCATTAATTTGTTATATTTTATTTATCAAATAATTTGATTTAGGTATATAATTTTCGTTTACTATCATATCTAGTATACACTCTACATGTAAGATTGTGAAAAAAGTTGTGTCAGTGCACTAATAATTGCATATTAATAATATTTATGACACATATGCTTTCAATTGATAGAAAATTTTCGGTGAGAAACAAAGAAAATTAAGGAATAAGGGCGATTATAATGAAGCTCTATGAAATAGATTTTGCCTCAGCATACACAACTGCAATTGTTTCATAGTTTTGTCAGTATGCCACCTTGGGCAGGATATCTTTTTGCGTTCAACTCAATTGTCTTCTGCTTCATTTCGCTTCAAACTCTTTTCCCTTTTTATTTAATGAGGAGTTTAATTTCTCCAGTTAATGGATTTATATTAAAGAGGCTTCAATAGATTTCTGACATTTTCAATGCTCCGTGACAATCTCATCCTCTTCTCAATATTTAAGAGATTATTCACCATCAAACCTATTATTTTGCAAATGTAATAAAGCCTTGCTTCTTTTTACTGCACTGCACAATAAAAATTTGGGACGATCTGGAACAAAACAACTATTGAGTTAAATAATAAATTACGAATAATAATTATAATAGTAATAAGAAATTGAATAACTCTTAAGACAACTAAAAAAAAGTTTACTAAAAAAATTCATATTTGCTTATTCAAAAATGCAAAATGTTTGATGGAGTTTGTAAATATCATTTATTTGGCATTTCTAAAATTTTTATTTTTTTGTTATTTATATTAAGTTAACTTAAATTATTTATAATAGCTTTTGTATATTTTATTGTGCAATGCTAATATTATTTTTTAAATTATGTCTATGTCATTTTTGTAAATTATGTATATATATATATATATATATATATATATATATATAATTGTTCGAAAAAATGGACTGCCAAAATATCACATTGTTTCAAATGAACGTTTTGAATTTGAATACGACTATGCATTTCATTTTTCGCTATCTTGAAAAAATAAACGTGATATATTGTTGGTTTTTTTAAAATTTGTAGTAAATTATAAATGCTTTAGAAATTCAACTGTTATCGCAGAATAGAAGTGTAAACTATGGGTGTTAACAAGAGCATGTTTTGAGTATATCTATAGCAAGCAAAATAATCTATGCTACTAAGTTAACTGCTATATAGCTAGTGCCTTATTATAAATAGATCTATTGAAAAATTGCCATTTAGTGATTCCAATCTATTTTAGGTACATGGGTATATTGATTATGTTGCATTATGGAAAACCCCACAGCATTGTATCAAAAGAAGTAAGTCGGAAAATACAAATAATCAAATCTTCACAAAAGCTGAAGTAGATTGATAATCAAGAAATATTTACTTGAAAATGGTTGTTTCTACAGAGTAAAGAAACAGTAAGCATAAAGAGCATATTAGGTGGAAACTACTTAGAGAAATTAAATCAGCATGAAGTAAAAAATATGTTCCAAAACAACAAGGAGTTCTTAAATTAAGATCTCCTTGCAACGCAAATTTGATATTCAATAAAGTTAAATGCTTGAAGTGCGAGATGATTTCTGCTTTCATATTTTTATCACTAAAGACTAACTGGAATTATAATGAAGACAATAAATATTGCATTAATATAGAAGCTACTCACAACTGTACTCCCAAATAGTTCACAAGGGGTATCTAGATTTGCGTACTTATTTTCTATATTATATTTTTACCAAATTTAATTTCTCATTAAATAAAATCCAACATGTCAAACTGTAATACAGCTGGTCCTCAATCCAATGTAACAAGGTTGGCTGAAGCTCCCTTAGCACCCCTCGAGCATATACTCATGAAGATACTGTACATCTAAGAAGCAATTTGCAAAATTTTCCCATTTAAGATTTAAATCTTTAACACATGGAGACTAATTTTAGAATAATCTTCAGTTTCTTCAAATTTCAATGTGACATAATTTCGGTGAAAAGAGCAAAATGATCGGATGGTGTACATTTAACAGACCAGCGCGGATATGACTATAGAGGGCTGTTTTAACTTTTCCATGTTTTGAAAATGTCGGATTTAGGAGTTGATGAAAAATGTTTCATCAGATAACTTCAGCGAGATGAAACATTAATGATAGTCCCGCAATGATGTTTAATTATTTGTTGTATGCAACTGAATGCTTTTATAATATTGACTCACTCTCTTGCGTGAGGTTATGCAATTTCAGAAATGAATTTTGAAATTATCAAAATAGTTTTATGAATAAAATATGAAAATTTTTAAAAATTTAAATTGTTTAGCAAATGTGAACAATATCAATAGGTATTTCTGAAAAATATTAAATTACTCAGTTAAGTATTCAATGACATTATCCTTTAATAAAAAGTAGACCAACAATGATCCACTTTGTCAATGAAATACAAAAAATAGCTGTTCAAATATTTTGTTTCGAAATTATTTTCTTCCACACGAGGCGCTAGTAAAATATTACAATATCCACGTCAAATGCATGTCCATGGCTAGAAATTCAAAAATTTTAGAAAAAATTGTAGTTTTACCTTAATGCTCCTTTGAAATAATAAGAGAATAAAAAACGTCAAATTTTCTAAAACCTAAGCTTGTCTGAAAAAAATAAACCTACGCATTTAATCTAGCTTGAATTTTTTGAAGCTCAGACTAGCCTAAGCCCCCTATTTCAGTGAAAATCAAACACATTGAGTATCCATATCCAAACGCATCTACATCTCTACTAAACTAAGGCATTAAAAATGTACTAAACTCTTTTTGAAATTAGAGTGTTTAAGACTAAGGAGCAGTGCATTATGTAGAATATTTGTTTAAAAAATGTATGAAGAGTATATTAAACCTGCTAATTTCAAGCATGTTGTTAGATCACATTCATTTTAATATCCCCATTGATGGGCTTTCATTCCCTTTATTTACATACTATAAGAAAATAACAGGGTAACTAGTTTGTCAGAAAGTTTAAAAATAAAAACAAAATTTAGAGATCCGATTTGTTTGAATAAAGGCAAACCTGTAAATTTTATGAGAATGATTTTTGCACCCCACACAACATGTTGTGTTGTGTACACAATTACACAACAAATGTAAAATTTCACACAACATAACATTTTGTGTTGAATTGTGTTTTGTGTAGACATCACACAACTCCAAGTCTAGCGATTTGCTACAGTTTTTATAACTTTGCGGGAGTCGGTCAGTGTTTTGCGGGCATTCTCGGGCCGCCCGTGCCTGTCATGCAGAAGGGAGGGCGGGCACCGATATCACTGTGACTGGGCGGGCGAGTGGGCATCGGGTGCTCAAATAAAAGGGCATATGTTATGCCCGGTCAAATAAAGTGGAATAATCATAAGATAGTATGCTGTAATGACGTAAGCTTTTCTGCTTTTAAAAATAAATTTAACAATTTACCGCAAAATTTATGTTTTTACCGCAAAAATATTTAAATGTTGTACATTTGCTCTAATAAAATGACAGAAATGCAAAACACTAATTTCTATGCATGATTTTTGATAGATTTTTTATAGGAGTCGTAAGAAGTTTCTCACTAAAAGACAAAATTATATAGTTCTTTTTTGGATTTTGATTGAATTACGTAGTATTTTACATTTTTATCAATAGATGGGGAGCGGGCCGGGCATTGGAAGATTAACAGGCGCAGGTGGGCACGGGCAGCGTTAAATCTAAAAATGCAAAACACTAATTTCTATGCATGATTTTTGATAGATTTTTTATAGGAGTCGTAAGAAGTTTCTCACTAAAAGACAAAATTATATAGTTCTTTTTTGGATTTTGATTGAATTACGTAGTATTTTACATTTTTATCAATAGATGGGGAGCGGGCCGGGCATTGGAAGATTAACAGGCGCAGGTGGGCACGGGCAGCGTTAAATCTAAAAATGCAAAACACTAATTTCTATGCATGATTTTTGATAGATTTTTTATAGGAGTCGTAAGAAGTTTCTCACTAAAAGACAAAATTATATAGTTCTTTTTTGGATTTTGATTGAATTACGTAGTATTTTACATTTTTATCAATAGATGGGGAGCGGGCCGGGCATTGGAAGATTAACAGGCGCAGGTGGGCACGGGCAGCGTTAAATCTAAAAATGCAAAACACTAATTTCTATGCATGATTTTTGATAGATTTTTTATAGGAGTCGTAAGAAGTTTCTCACTAAAAGACAAAATTATATAGTTCTTTTTTGGATTTTGATTGAATTACGTAGTATTTTACATTTTTATCAATAGATGGGGAGCGGGCCGGGCATTGGAAGATTAACAGGCGCAGGTGGGCACGGGCAGCGTTAAATCTAAAAATGCAAAACACTAATTTCTATGCATGATTTTTGATAGATTTTTTATAGGAGTCGTAAGAAGTTTCTCACTAAAAGACAAAATTATATAGTTCTTTTTTGGATTTTGATTGAATTACGTAGTATTTTACATTTTTATCAATAGATGGGGAGCGGGCCGGGCATTGGAAGATTAACAGGCGCAGGTGGGCACGGGCAGCGTTAAATCTAAAAATGCAAAACACTAATTTCTATGCATGATTTTTGATAGATTTTTTATAGGAGTCGTAAGAAGTTTCTCACTAAAAGACAAAATTATATAGTTCTTTTTTGGATTTTGATTGAATTACGTAGTATTTTACATTTTTATCAATAGATGGGGAGCGGGCCGGGCATTGGAAGATTAACAGGCGCAGGTGGGCACGGGCAGCGTTAAATCTAAAAATGCAAAACACTAATTTCTATGCATGATTTTTGATAGATTTTTTATAGGAGTCGTAAGAAGTTTCTCACTAAAAGACAAAATTATATAGTTCTTTTTTGGATTTTGATTGAATTACGTAGTATTTTACATTTTTATCAATAGATGGGGAGCGGGCCGGGCATTGGAAGATTAACAGGCGCAGGTGGGCACGGGCAGCGTTAAATCTAAAAATGCAAAACACTAATTTCTATGCATGATTTTTGATAGATTTTTTATAGGAGTCGTAAGAAGTTTCTCACTAAAAGACAAAATTATATAGTTCTTTTTTGGATTTTGATTGAATTACGTAGTATTTTACATTTTTATCAATAGATGGGGAGCGGGCCGGGCATTGGAAGATTAACAGGCGCAGGTGGGCACGGGCAGCGTTAAATCTAAAAATGCAAAACACTAATTTCTATGCATGATTTTTGATAGATTTTTTATAGGAGTCGTAAGAAGTTTCTCACTAAAAGACAAAATTATATAGTTCTTTTTTGGATTTTGATTGAATTACGTAGTATTTTACATTTTTATCAATAGATGGGGAGCGGGCCGGGCATTGGAAGATTAACAGGCGCAGGTGGGCACGGGCAGCGTTAAATCTAAAAATGCAAAACACTAATTTCTATGCATGATTTTTGATAGATTTTTTATAGGAGTCGTAAGAAGTTTCTCACTAAAAGACAAAATTATATAGTTCTTTTTTGGATTTTGATTGAATTACGTAGTATTTTACATTTTTATCAATAGATGGGGAGCGGGCCGGGCATTGGAAGATTAACAGGCGCAGGTGGGCACGGGCAGCGTTAAATCTAAAAATGCAAAACACTAATTTCTATGCATGATTTTTGATAGATTTTTTATAGGAGTCGTAAGAAGTTTCTCACTAAAAGACAAAATTATATAGTTCTTTTTTGGATTTTGATTGAATTACGTAGTATTTTACATTTTTATCAATAGATGGGGAGCGGGCCNCAGTAAACCAGACAAGCTCATACTGTGTCATGTGCACAACACGCAGCCCTGGTTGAATGCGTTTATGAGCCTACTATTGCAGAAGGGCTCATCAATGTTAGACAAAAGCTGTGGAACATGGGCATTAGATTACTAATGCTTACGGCCAATGAGAAGCATAGTTTCTTAGTCAGCCTTAATAATGGCTGCATACGGTTAGATGAGACATGTACTTATTATATTTAAGTCCAAGTACTTAAAATGCATTTTTCATAGCAATTTAAATTGAGCTGAGACGGTTAATTAACTGTTAATTTATGCTTTCGGTGAATTTGTTATTTCATGTCAGAGAATGCTAAGATCTAGAATTTCGAGATTTTTGTCTTTCTTACAAGAAAGTAGTCAAAAATTGTATTTTAATTAAAACAACTGTTTGTAAATGTAGTGACTGTCACCTAACAAAAAATTGAAATAATTTTTTCTACATACATGAACGGCTAAATATCAACAGATTTTTTCATATATTTAATAAATTTTGTGACCCTATCTAATTTTAGAAAGGTTTTTAGGTTCATACTTATTGCTTATTTCAAACAAGTGTTGCTGATAAACGTCAAAGAAGATATCGAGAAAAACATAAGTGCTCAATTTGCATGAAAAATATACACTTGGATTACAATGATATACATGTTTCGAAATTACATAGGGATCAAACCCTCTTTCTTACACCTGTCTTACCAGAAGGGCAAGTGACATTAAACTTCAGCAAAACGAAACGTAAACTTCAAAATGATGACTCTTCAATATTTTTTATAAGTAGACATGTAACTTGAATAACTTTTGCAAATACTAGATAATGATGAAGTCAAGAGTTTACATTACACTCCATTCCTATGCAATTTCGTGTTTTTCGGGCAAAAATCTCACCGCCCCATCACAAAACTTTATCTCCTGCGCCAATTTATCCAGTACTGCTATCAGATTTAGGGTTTCTTATTAGTTCGTGAGCTATAAACCTTTACAATGTTTTTCAAGAAGCCTTACAAAACTTAAAAAATTTCTATCAATATATTGTTGACTCTGACAAAAATGTCAATGACTGAAGTTTATACTAGAAAAGACAACTTATTCTTACGCATTTTAGTTTTTTAAAATTGTATAGCTTTTTAAAACAATAGTGTTAAAACTGTTTTTTTCATTAAAAATTCAAAATTATACGATTAGAAGAAATTTAATTTGCATAAATTAGCAATTTTAAGAGAGTTTCCAAAGCATAGTGAGTGTGCATCCAATAACAGCTAATTTTTAAAAGTGCTAAATGAATATTTTCAAATTAGATAATCAAAGGTCGAATGCCCATGAGATCAACAACTAACCTTAACCTTAAACTGCTTAGGGACTTATTAATTTTTTATGGCTTCCATGAAAATTTTTAAGTAGCTACTACTCAAGAACAAACATATCTAAGAAGCATCTNGCAGCGTTAAATCTAAAAATGCAAAACACTAGTGTCGTTATAGGTTGGCTAAAAAATTTCAAAAATGCTATTAAACCTGCGGTTATGATTTCATGCTTTGTACTTCATGAGTTGTCCTTCAACACATTAATATGAGTCAACTCCGAGAGATGGGCCTTGACCTAAAATTAATATCAATTCGGTCTGTTTTATGATGCTTGAAAAAAATTTGATTTAGTAAACCAATGCCGGGTATATTAGATATATATATTAAAATCTACGCACTAAAATTGATAAACTTTATATTGAATTACATTTTTAACACTATTTCTATGGCATTCACTGCATTTGGGATGCAGCCCTCCCCAGTTTAAGAAAACACGAGAATTTTCGGTCAAAATTATAAGGACTTGAAGGAAAATTTAGAAAATTTTTTTAATTTCTTGATCAAAATATAACACCAAATATGGATTTCTATAAAACTAATTGAATGCAAAGTAGTTTACTCTATTAGATTTTTATTATAAAGTTGGGAGTGGGTATAATATTAGACTATTTTAGCGGCTGAAACAGTTAGTAGCAGTAAACCAGACAAGCTCNTGGCTTCCATGAAAATTTTTAAGTAGCTACTACTCAAGAACAAACATATCTAAGAAGCATCTTAGAGAAGTAGGAGTGTCCCTAACCGGCGACCGCTCACTGTCTCCGACTTGCGGACTGCACACCTCAGTGTGTGTGGGTAGTCTATTTACATCAAAAGTAACAATAATGTTAGCTATTGCTCACATGGATTTTCCAATTCCTGACCACATGAAAATTAGGAATTAGCAATACACCTTTGTACACATTTTTAACATTGCGTACAACGCTTCAATGGAACAGGGACATGGTGCAGTTTTAAAATTAAAAAAAGAGGAGACATTCCCTTATCTTGGGGCTCTTTGAAATCTTTTAGTTATTAGTTTTTAATATTTTTTGCCATTTTGCAATCATTAAGTTCGATTATAAACGTATGGCCAACTCTTAAGCAATACATATGCAAAAAATTTTGTGACATTAATGAATATTCTATAGATGATTTTTAGCTTCATAATCAGACTAGAAAGCTATGCTAGTCAATAAGGTTGCCAGAAATGTTGTTGTAAGGTGTTCAGCATTAAATTATCCAAATTATCACAAAAAATATTGATATTTATTAATATAAAATGTAATGAAACTTAAATATTTTCCTGTACTAGATCCTTGCCAACTCTTGTAATAAAAAATATATTATAGAAACATGAATATTTACAAAATGGCAGCAAATGCATTACTTCTGATAGGTATTAAACTATGATAAAGTTTAGGATAATATGATATAGCTATTTGCAAGATTTCTTGGGAAACCTGTCTTAAAGAAAGTTTTGTTATTTGTGAACGTTGTGCATTGACAAACTTTGTATATAAAGTACCATGTTTAATCTGTCTGACAAACTACTAAGCATATGACGAAATTTAAAAAAAATTGATTGGTTTTTCTGATTATGAACTATTGTTGCTCTCTGCTACCAATGCTAACTGCTCATCAATTTTTGCAAACCAAAAAAGTTGAGATTGCCAAGATTTTGTTGAAAAAGAGTACTACGATTTAACATATAGTGACAAATTTTACAATCACGTTTGGCTACATTTTCAGTAGTTTACATTTTTTTAATCGTCGTGATTTGTCCAGTACCGGCTTTAAGGGGGGCAAGGGGGCTCGTGCTAAGCAATTATTACAGAAAAGCTATTATTACACTTAAGAAAATTCAAATTAAATTATTCACAATATCAATTTAAAAATTTTATTACTAGTTGCAAATTATGATTTACAACAACTAAGGCTCTTTTCGCTCTTTAACGTTATAATTATTAGATATTTGTGATATAAGTGGTTTGTAGCTGCTATCAATTGAGATTGATGTAGCATGAAATTTTGATTTTCTGAATTTAGTAGATGATAGTAACAACTGCAAAACAAATTTTCATAAATACTTGGTAAATAACAAATTTGTCTTTCCTGATAAATATAACCTTCTATATATGCATATCAATTGTTCTTGCAATCTAAGAATCGATTAGTTGACAAAATATACGCAACTGTATTATATATAAGTTATATGCTAAGCTTGACAAGTATATATTATATAGGTATATACTTAGGATTAGGCGCGTATCGAGGATTTCTAAGGGGGTGGGGCAATTCATATTTGAGGCATAAAGGCCTAGGTAGTTTTTTCACCCTCTTAGCATATTGCCGAGCATGCCCGTGCATACATGATAAATAAACCAAAAAAACAGACGGAGGTAATAAGAATAACATGACATACTACTTTTTTTGGACATTTGTCAACAAAAAGTTGAAATTGGCCTGCCCCAAAGGAGGACCCCAATACCCCTAAGCACGCCCCTGTTTAGGATACAATTTTTATATATATAATATATATATAATCCAAGGAAAAACAGAGAATATTGAATTTTGTGATGTTTTCAGATGATGAAATCTCTTTCTTAGTTTGTAAATTACATAAGCATTTAATTTTTCTTAAAGAAACCACTGAAGGTTGTAAAAAACCTAGATTAATTCTCACCTAAACAAAGTTTTCTATTTTCCTTAAAAAAGCGTCAGACCTTTTTAGTTTCAAAAATGGCATTAACTTTTTGGCAATTTGCAAATAAATGATTAACGTTCACCTTAGTAGCCCAAATGTAAACACCATAAATAAAGTCCAATTGAAAGTTAGAAAAATTTAGTTAAAAATAATACCCATTCATTGCTTACTAATGGCGGGACAGATGTTCTTTCAATAACCATACAATACATTATTTAGCAAAATGCGCAATATAATTGCAATATATTCTGATTTGTCACGCCCTGTTCTTTTAAATATTTTATTACCTCTGTCTCATTTTCTATTGAATTTAGCCGCTTTGATGCCACCGCGTTTAGTCTATATTGGAATTGCATTTTTAGCATTCAGGTAAGAGCCTTCCCACTGAAAGGATGCAATTAATTCTCTTCCTCATAAGAGGTCACCATATTTTTCTAAATTGTGTTTATTTGTAAAACATTGCAAGATTAAATTTATAGGGATAAAACATGAAATCAAACAGTACTCTTGGTCTTATTAATACAGCAGATTTGAGAATGATCCATCCATTCATACATGGAATTTTAAGATTTAACCAACTCTCACCTTACTAACCAAAATCGATTGAGAATAAGGTTTTAAAAAGCTTAACCATAGATGCAAATGGAATAGGCACCAATTTTGTACAATCCCACTTTTTTAATTATTAAGTGTGGAAATTTTGAAATTGAAAAAAAAATATATATACATATTATATTACATTTCACAATAAGAATTCAAAAAAGGAAATATATATAAATGTTATTCTAACTCATAGATGAAATATTCTGAAATTATTATTGTTATTCCATCATTTGGAGGAGGGAGTTTTTCAAATAATATTTATAATTTTTCCCGATAAATGAAAAACATGAAAATTAATATATCACTATCAATCAACTTTCCTGAAAACTGATTGACACATGCAATTCTAAAACATATTTACTGCTTACAATACTAAAACCCAAAGTTAAATGTGACCAAAAGCTAAATTCATTTAGGAATTAATGAGGATGGTAGTCTGGTTTACCACCTCGATTTTATTGGTCTTTTTTCTTCTCAGAATAAACTTGGAATTCCATTCAGCTGGGAAATAGCCTGCCTCAAAACACTCCAAATCCGTTCAATTACATTCATAATATTTAATTTCTGTAGAAATATTTTTTCGTCAGGGCACATCCAGGTGAGTCAATCCTATGAAAGAACTACTGTACATAAAACAGAAGTTTGATGTTCTCGAGAAAGTGAAATCTGAAATCAAAAATGAGGATATCATTGTTGCTATCAGCAAAGTAACAATTCTCATGCCACTTTTAAGGGGCTAATTGCAGTTTCAGCATTACAAAATGCTATTAGTGTTCAATTGCAATACTGGCGAATTTCGATAGAAATAAATTTACTGTTTCTAAATGTAGCAAATAATGAAGTATGTTTTTTCAATATCCGGAACGCCTTTCAATAATTTAAGAGCTTCTAATTGAATGTACGATAATCTTTGATCTTTGGGGAAACGGTTAATCTTGCCCAGGTCTCAAACATTAATTAACACGTTCTAATAATTATAAAACCGATTTTTGTGATGCATATGAAGAACCTCTTATCCAAGATCGTCAAAAAGAGTGTATTGGAGCAAAGAAACAAAAAAAGTTGGCTTCCCATAAAATTCTACAGACGTACAACCAGTAAATTCCCACAATCTATAACTGAGTTAGAATTCAGATGAAGATAACATCCTCCAAATTTGAGTGTCAAAGTAGAACAAGCAAAGAAGCACTAGTGGTAATGTAAAACAGCGACATGAAGCCAGAATGAAGTACGAAACTTACTTTTGATGAAATTTGAATAAATTGTAGCATCTGTTTTCTTTAATATTTAACTCAATTGAACACTTAAATCTAACTTAAATCCTTATTCTAGAAAAAATTTCAGGTATAAGGTGCACTGCTTTTCTGGAAATTCCTGAACAGAAAAACTCAATTAACTTTCAAACGAAGAATTTGCTGAACATTAAGAGAAACTTGCAGAAAACCCTCCCTTTTTAAGAACCTTGAAAATTGAGCGAAATTTCTTCAATCTGTTTGCCGTATGAAACTACAATTTACTCAGCATTCATTTCGTTTATATTATAAAAATTATTAAATTTTGAATGACGAGTTGATTTTAAAAAATTATTTTGGAATGAACCTTAAAGCTAGCAGGCAAGTAAATTCAAGTTTATGTGGAAAAATTACTAGATTAAATTGCCCCGACTAAGCATATCTGAATAAAGATAATAATTTGGCGGAATTTATTTGCGCACTGTTTATCATGGGGAGTTAACACGTTGACCGCAAGGGACATCTAGTAAACGCTTTGATCTATCTCCAAAGCCACGCCGTCAGTTTTCATTAATTCCTTTGCCCGCTTATTTTCCTGGGATTGAATATCTTTGCCTTTTCATCACGGTCGTCTCCTGTAATTAACATAACTTATTAAAGAGTTGCTTTTTTTCATGCTATCAAAAGGGTGTAACTGACAAAGCACCCGGTTGCAAAACTTACAGAAGAGCAGCATTTTCCGAATGACAAAATGTAATCTGAATATAAAGCCCAATCAATTTACAACACTTTTCAAATAGAGAGCAGCTGAACCACACCTTTTGAAAACAACCCCATACTGCTCCTATCCCCTGTTCAGTTTTTCAGTGCTTCCCGTGATCTAGTCTACTTCGTGAGATTTGTTGTATGATATAGAACTTTCGCATCAAGTCAAATCAAATCAACAGGCTCTTACTTATTAATATATCAATTGATGTCAATTCAAATAAACAGAAATTTCGTTTGGGTATCAATTGATGTCAAATGATATCAACATAAATTTCTTTTGATTATTAATTGATATAAATTCAAGTCAACAGAAATTTCTTTTTGATAAAAACATCAGCAGTACGAAATTCACTAAATTTATGCAGTTCATGTGTGTAAATATGGCACACAGTTCAATATTAAACATCTAATGAATGCTTGATTGTACTGTAATATAGTTATATTTTTAAAAATATTTATACTAAATTTGTCACAAAGTTCCAAACACAGTAGGCTCATTATTACCGGCGAAAATTTCATTATATTATATTTAATCATAATTAGCCAGTAAATTCCTTACTAAGTAAATTATAAGCACGCTTGGTACAGTTGCAATGCTTTTGTAAAGTGCATAATATATATATATATATATTTATATATATATATATATATATCCATAGCTTTAAAAATTTGGGCACTTTTTTGAAATATGAAAAATTTAAAAAAATTCATAGAGTCTAACTTGGTATGACATGTGGATAGTCAACGATTCAGACATTATTCCTCAAGATATGATATTTCTGTTAGAATTTGACATACTTCCTGCTGTTCCATTAGACAAAAATTTAGATAATTGAGACGCACTAAGACACGCTTACTATCCACAATGAATGATCAACCACTGTCAGGATTATGCCTGACAATCAAAATCCAAAAATGTAACTAAGATAATCAGGTTTGCATATGGAAATGCGATTTTATTCTAGTTCCATAACTATTTTATAAACATTTTCATACTTTTCCATTAGTTTCCACATCTTTTCTTTGCTTTTAGAGATAATGGTTTGGGTTCTGTAGGATCAGAATCTTACTAGTTTCAGTACCATTTAGTGGCAGAGGATTTGTCCCCTCCCAATTTTTTAAATTTTCTGATGCGATGGTCCCATTAGTCCCGCGGCATGACTTCTATTTTGAGAAAAATTCCGTGGTTCCAGATTTGTCTTTTTGGGTCTCAGTACACTAAAATATTTAGCCCCATTTCTATGAGCGGGATGCAAAAAATTTAAAATTTTTTTAAACCCTGTATATATATATATATATATATATAAAAAATCTTTAATTTTGAAGTTCAAAAACAGTTGAACCAAATGGGGGAATGTTTCAAAAAATAGAAATAAATTTTAAACTACACACGTAAAAAACATAAAATTTTTT
>CABFPE010000125.1:309268-331204 GCA_900660155.1 Hofstenia miamia | reverse complement strand
GTGGTGGTAGAAGAGTTAACATTAAACACCATAAATTCAGTTTCGTCTGAATTTAGCACCTGAGAAGCAGATGCTACTCTATTTTTCCTTGACGTTATAAAAGCTAATGCTTCATTTCGTATCTTGGATGTCTCTGAAAAATTGGCTGGAATAGAAAATTGTGCATCATCCGCACAGATCTGATGTTGGACCCTTAGTTTTGAGAGGAAATGGCTAATAAAGGCGTTTTATATGATAAATAAGATTGAAGTAATCATGGAACCTTGATTCAATAATAAATAATGTAACAAAACGCATGTAAGCCTAGAGCAGATATAATATGTGTGAACTTTCAATCCGCGGTATTAAAGCCCAAAATAAAAATAGCTGATAACCTTAAGTATTTCATATTTGAATTTTGAGGAATTTTGATTAAAACATCGGAGTTTCATGCTCATATAATGTAGTTCTTATAAGGCATGGTTAGACTAGGTGATCGGTAAAAAGTGATCTGTCACATTTGAAAGCATTGCATGTCTAACCAACAGGGTTATCGTGGGACGTGGGATGGAAGAAGGAAAGCTGTCCCAGTTGTCCCATAGGGCCACTCGTAGGTCCAAACTTTGCCGAAATATCCTTTCTGAATGTATGTTTATACAGGGTTGCCTGGAAAAAAATATAAAATGTTTTAAAACGTTTGAAACGGTGTTCTCAACACCTGCTTTTTCATTGTTTTTCAAAATCTTTTTTTCAGAATTTTTTGGCACCTTTGTATCAAATAGTTTTATCAGCCAAAAAACAATATTTTAAGAAATTCACATTTATATGTTTTCCTATCTTTAAAAATTAAGATGATGTGCTATAAACTAAATATCGGTATCTAACAGGGTTTTTGTGGTATGTGGTATGGGATGAGACAAGTCTGACAAGGGATGTGATGGGAATGGGACGGAAAAAGGCTGTCTCACGACAAGCCTGCTAAATACTCGAGATATTTAGTGATGTGACGATCACAAAGAAGTCGTGCGTTAATTTTCTCGGGCGGTTAGACATGCAATGCTTTCAAATGTGACAGATCGCTTTTAACCAATCACCTAGTCTAACCGTGGCCTAAGAGTCTAATTTAAATGTTGATTTTTATAGAATAATTTCCATGTATGCAGCGTTAGCAAAAGACTCAAGTTTTACATCATTTACCTAAGATCAACTCAAAACCCAATGTTGATCCAAAACCCAAGATCCAACTTTAATGAGTGGTCCCCAATAATTTTTTATTGCAGGACATATCTTCGCTCAACCTGGGCTCCTGATGTGTGCAAACGATTTAAAATTTCGGGTAAAGTAAATATATAACTTATGAAACAACAAACTTTGCTTCTTATATGCATTCTTTAATGTAAATATCATCTACATTTGTTATTTTTTGTAAATATAACTTGTTGCAGGTAGAATAACATCAAGTTATATTTATTGCAGTTATCTACATACATACATTAACAAATTTGAAACTTGATCCAGCAGGAACACAAGGCTGCATTTATTCGAAATTTAAATCAATCATTTCAAATTAAAGCTAACTTAAGTTTATTTAGATAATTATCAATATAGATTGAAGATCACTATAGCATTATCTAATTTTGAAATATGGTGAAAAATCAAAATTTATATAGTAAGGCAATCGTAAGATTGGAATAAAAGAATTCTAGATAGCCACATTGATAATGTCTTCCAAGTACAAACATAAATGTCTGTGCATATTTGCATTTACTAACATTTCAATATTGACAATGTTTTTAAATTTAAATGCGGTGCTGAAACTGTTTGCTAACATGAGCATTGTGTGTGCAGTTCTGTTTCAGAAATACAAATAGTAGCTAAGATCTATTTTTCAACTGTGAACCTTACACTATTTCAAATCTTTAGGTCAATAATGTTATACATATTTAATGATTTTGTTTGTAATGTCATTCAAAGATCAACACAGTTTACTTTTCTGCTCAGAAAAAAGATATTTCACCTTTTATTGTATGTCAATGTAAATATAGAGCGTAAGCATGATTTTCTGAAAGGGTTTCTCAATTATGATATAACTGCAAATCCCCTCCTCCAGAAACTCTCCAAATCATGTAAAAGTATACCCCTAAGATCAATCTACCCATCCCAGCTGTGAATTGGTTTTACAAATTTAAGTTTATTTTTAACCAGCATTAAAAACTGAATTGATGTTCCCCTATGTCGCCACATGAGTATTCTAAAGTTTATGTATTAAGAAATTCAAACATAGCTTGTTGAATTTAATAGCAGATATTAGGGCAATGTTTAGAATACACTTAGCTTTTGAATATAGATATGAACAGATCCACAAAGAATTTTATCCTAAAGGGCGGTCGTACCTAGAATTAATTTACCCAACCTAATCAGAAATTTGTGGAATGTCAATTTTTTCGGGCTTTGCTACTCTTTAGAATCATAAATTTTACAAAATGTTAGGATCTTGTTAAAAGAAATTGGGTGCAAATTTGAATTTTCAGAGTTTGAGCTTGAAACATCCTGACAACTCTTTCTTAACAAACGAAAAGCCATTTTTCTCTAAATATTAAGTGTGGAGGTGTATTATTACTTGAGTTATTAAGATGATGCTTCAAAGCGTACCCTAGCTGCACTAGTAAAAGTCATAAATCATCTCCAAGAAATAGTTACAGTTGATTTCTGAATAAAAAGCAAAACCTGCAGACGATAGATAACTGGCCTGGGGTACTCGTAGGTAAATCGTAAATCAATGAAAAGATAAAGACAATCAATGTGACAGGGTCTTACTTTGTATAAAATCGTAATGCTATTAAATGACTTAAATCAATATTCGACATCGTTATTGATTTAGTATTGAAAAATAAAATCTCTATTTCTTCGATATAATAATTTTGTGAACTTCTACTGTGATGAAAGAAATAAAGTTGAAAATTGTGAAAACAATAAAAGTTCTAATTCAACTTTCAAATATTATGTTAGTATTGATTGCATTTATGATGCATGCCTGAATTTATTAAAACCTTAGTACTCGATTCCCAATATTTTGAAAAATTCAAAAGAAAGTTATTACTTCAAGAGCAACATTTTACATAAAACTATTTAATTTAAAGTCATTCATTACGAAATCTTTATACGAAACACATTAGAAATCAAAAGTAAAACCGATCTACATGTGTTTTCTAGAGTCGAAGCCATCAATACTTAAAAACTTCGCGCAATAGGCATAAATTGAAGGTTCCTTCAAAAATTCATCAAATCTAATTTTCTTTGTATTGGTAATGATTGTTGTGCAAAATTGGAGTTGTAACTATTCGGCTACATTTAAATTGAACTTAAGATTTATATATATATATATATACAGAGACATATCTAGGAATTTTTAAACCGGTTGGCTGTTTTATATAATTTTGATTTTAAAATTGACTATTTAAATAACAATAGAATAGTGAATTTGAATTTTAAAATTTTTAATTGCTCATTCCTTTATCGAAATCAAAGAGGGGTCGCCTCAACCCTAATTGATTTTCTATAATATTGTTAAAACAATATTTATTTTTGAACTGATGATTTGGAGAAATAAATATTTAACGAGCACGGCATAGTACGAATTTTAAGAAAATTTCAAGCACGAGCGCGGCACGGCGAGGTTCCAACACTGCTTAGCCATTGTAAGAAAGATAAACATGAGAGATAATTGGAGTAGTTAAAATCAGATATATTTTATAATATTTCAATGGCTGAATTGTCTTTTAAATTGTAGTCACATAGCACACCGTGTAAAATCAATTAGCTTAAAAGAAAGAAATATNTATATATATATATAATGTATATATGTATTCCTGAATAAAATATTGCCAATAGACGTGCATAAGATTGTAAGTTATAAATGGTTTATGACGTCAAAATTAAACCAAAGCTGTCTCTTTGTATTTAATTGACGCGTTAAACGCGAAATAGCAGTTCATTGAAATACCTTAATCGAAGGTGACAGTCAATTATCTGGGTTTCTAAGCAGGATGCCGAATAATCTGTTATTCGCTAATAGCTTCCCATCAAGATTGAGCATCTAGCAAACCATTTTCCAAAGCTAACATGTTGTGATTTAGCCCAATATTCAAAAAATGCAACATAGCTTTAATAAGTTAAAAATAGATGAGGTCCTAAACAATTTTCCAGGTAGCATACCTGTAGAATAAAAAATACGTTTACAGAGACGACAAGTCTCTCTCTTTCATCAAAACAACAAGCTAATCAATTGTTTTCGAGTCTGTTCAAGATTTTGTGAATATCACACTCAGCAGTGGCGTACCCAGGGGGGGGCATGGTGGAATGTCCCCCCGTCAGGTTTCCAAATTTAATTTTGACTGGATAAATCAAAAAATTTTCGTAAAAAATTAAAAAATTTAAAATCTAGGATCATGAAATGCATTTTTAGGGTCTAATTCTCAATATTTTCAAAAATTTTTGTGTGGCTTTGCCCCGCATTAGGAAATAACAATAATGCCCCCCCCGTCAGAAAATCCTAGGTACGCCCCTGGCACTCAGCTCAGTCTTAAGACGTAGTGATCGTTTATTCATATAATTTCCAAAATTTCGAAAATACTCTAGTGATAAATTATTCTTTGTTCGTATAAGGCATCTTATAAATTTTCTTTATCTCAAAACAAAAATAAATTGTTTTGATACATAAAAAACTATTAAAGGAAAAACTATTGGACTACATTAGTCAACTACCATTTAATACGAATAATTCTTGCACATTCTCAATAAATTTCCGATGTTCCACGTACCGTAATTAATTAATTTTATTGTAAATGCTGTTTTTGTTTATTTTTTCTATGAATTTTATATTGTAATATAATTTGGGATAGGATGCGATCATATGTCCACAATAAAGTCTCATAATAATAATAATTGCGCATTATATGTATACAATATCTACAAACTAATACATGACAAAAGAAAATAAACATGAACAAATAATAATAATAATAATAATAATAATAATAATAATGTTACAGATTAATTTTGGGGAAAGCTTATTTTGATTTTAATCTACATGTATATTATACATTCCATGTATTAAAAACCTTGAGATATAAATTACTACACATTAAACTTTCATAAAGTATATGATTTGCGTTTATAATAATGTAAAAGATTAATAAGAAACTTCCATCATAGTGAATTAAAAGACAAGTTCTGTCATAGAGCACAAAGGATATGTTTTAAATATTAAGAAAAGCAGTCATTACATGAAATGTGAATATTAAAAATAATAAGTGGCCACTTTTCAAAATTTGACTATCATTATCTAAAGTTCTGAAAAAATTGTAGGGTCCTGAGGGGTACTCCGTATTATATGTAAATTTTTTTTTTGCAACATTATACTTGGTTTTCAATGTCGGTGTGATTTAATAGCACCATTTTCTTAAATAAATTATATAGCTCGAGTAAAACAAGTGGCCACTTTATCGTACAAAAGATTTTATCTAAAGCTTCTAGATACCACTGGTACAATTAATAGTTCAAAATATTCATAAATACTGGAGGAATTTGTACCATACACAATATGCTTATATCCCGATTCATGGATCGTAGAAGAAGATAGAGCAACCCCTCATACCTCAAAATCGACAAAAGAATTTTTTACCAATTATAATATTCAAGTTATGCCATTCACCAGATCTAGTACCCATAGAAAACGTGTGTCAAATTCTGAAGGATTTTATAGAGAAAAAATACCACAAATCTGAAAGAATTAAAGAGTTACATCCTTGAATCGCAACATCAAATAACTCAAGAAGTTAGAGTCCGTTTAATGGATTCAGTTTCAAGACGTTTATCTGCGCGTCACGCTTTGAATGGCAAACTTGTCAAATAACTGTGTCAACAGGTTACAAGCTGAGACAATGATATTTTCAAATATATTTAATGAGCTATACAATATTTAAACTGCATGGAGTAATTGCCTTAATATATATATATATATTTATATATATATATATAAATATATATATTAATATATATATATATATAAATATATATAAGGGCTATCTCTAAAATAAGTTTTTAGTAAACTTGTAAAAGCTTGGGGTCCCAAACGTGGAGAAAATATATAATATGGTTAAACAATACCAAAGAAAAATACTAGGTTAGAAAGCTCATTCCCTCTATATATATTATATTTCAATATTCACATAAAGCTTAGAAAGTTTTTGAAAATGTGGATATAATAGGGGGTGGATAGGAGTGGGAGGGAAGTGTTTAGCTAACAAATAAGAATATTAAATTATATTTTTTCGAATTCATATCAAACCCATTTTATACTGCTTATTTAACCTTCTTATGTAAAATTTAAAAGCAAACGTAATTTAATAAATTGTGAAAAATTTTATTATTAAAATTATTTTTATACCATTTGTTCACCATCCCACACTAAAGTTCAAAAAATAATTTTGGAATACCCCTAATATATATATATATATATATATATATATATATTTAAAACTAATTCTTCTGAGACTTTTCATATTTGAAATTAAAATAAAATATAAAAAGTTAAGTTTAGTGTTGAGATGCATTATATTAGAATAATTTGAAGATGTTCTTTCTGTCTATTTAGTAGTTTACTTTTAACTATTGTTTCATTGATGGTAATTGCTTCTCCTATGTTAATAAATTTTGTTTTCATTATAATTTTAAAGTTTTCTTTTTTCTCTTGACGTTGATGGCAGAATACTACTGATTTTAGTTAGACTCTCATATGTTCTCTGTTTCTTACTTCTTTGTTTTTTTGATCTCACCGATGTATGAATCATCACATTGATATTAGTATACGACTGATGATTCCAAAAACAATGGAAGTACGTCTTTATTTTTTAAAACAATTGATGTTTTAAAGGACGCTAGCGTTGGTATAATTTCTATATTAAATGCTTTCAATTTTGAGTTTAAGTGCTTTAATTTCGTCTTGAGGTACACATAATTTCTTTCATTGCAAGCAACTTCCAATAGATGTTTTCTGGGAAATTTTTTTGACGTTTCTTGATTTTATATTGTATCAACTTCTTTCTTTAAAAGCTTGTCTATATCAATTTTTTGAAAAAAAATTTTTTGACCTATTGCTGTTGTCAAGTTCATGCCTTTATTTTTAAATTGTCATTCAATTATATCTAAACAAGAAATTGGAATAATTGGTCCCAGTAGTTACCCCATTACAATCCCACAAAATTTTTTTCTGGATTTTACCCTTGAAAATGACATTGGTATTCGTGCAGGCAAATGTAAAAAAACTTTTATGATTCATTGATAAACTTTCTTCTGGAATTATATTTATAATGCGATCGAGAGTTTCCTTAATAGCAATATATATATATATATATATATATATACTACCAATTTCAAAGAAACTATAAAGGGATTTATTGCACTACAGTTGCTAGATTATTGAAGTTTTCTTTAAAATACTGGCATTCACATAGTCATTTTTTGAAATTTAATGCAATCTTACTGAATGACAATGAACTAGATCTTAGAATAGAACGAAAATTCTGAAATTTGAAAATTACATTATGTCATAAAGCACTCGGTGTGGTTTGGTATGTTGGACCCCATTCAGCTGAAACCTCAGGCCTTGTTGCAAGGGTCTACACGAGAGGTTATCATGGGAAGGGGCTCAACTCACATTGTTAAAGTTATATTACGGTGTGGGGTTTTGATTTTATTTGTTTATGAATTATACTTGGTTATAATATAACATAAAATTATAGTGCTCAAATTTAGGGCCCCCCCTTTTTAATTATTTAGGAGTACAGCCTTGACTATTACACATTTATCAGTTAGTCAATTTTCAATATATAAATGATTTACACATATTATATACACTGTATTCCACTTATATATATATATATATATATATATATATATATATATATATGTATGCACTAAATTATACGATTATCTGATCATGTCAATGGAATAAGGAATTCACTTCAATTCCTATGACGCCTAAATAATCCAGACCAACATAAGTATTCCTAAATTATGTGACAAGTAGACTTTGTGGTTAAATTTTATCTTAGAAACTCGTAAATTAAAACAAGGCAACAGTGAGACTTTCCTTAGAGAGAAGTAGGAAAAAAATGGAATGAAGCTATAAAATATTTTTGCACAGTTGACCAACAAAACTCATACATTTTGTTTATTAATTACTACAAATTTACGCATGTACCTCAGCATTTGCAAAATTCATTATGTTAAAAAAATTATAAAAATAATATTCGAATAAGAATGTTACAACAAAATTTCTTTAGGATTATTGAACTTAGTCCTGGTATCTGGGAAAGGGCTTAAATCTCACACCTTGGAAACTTTAATAACTATATGGATATAGTCCAAATATCAATTTCTATGTTTAACATCTTAGCAAATTCAATTGAATCATTACTTGTATTAAATATGACAAAGTTAACACTGTATTTTGGGAAATAATATTTTCTTTTTAGAAAATAGTCCATCATCCTGCAATTCATTTATATGTAGAAATTCGGACATTGTTTATTATAGATTTGAAGTTATGTGCATTAGCAAATGCTATTGATTCTAGAAGTGGAAAGTTATAAATTGATGTGGGTATGTATCCAAATTTAAATGACTACTTTAGTTAATGTGATCATCTTTTTAAAAATAGATTATTTTGCATCTAAGATGTTGTAAGTAGATTATGGTAATCTATTTTATACAAAGCGATTTGCAAATACGTATTAGGAAGAGGAACTTTGCTTAATTACTTTTGATTGGGAAACTTTTCGTCAATTCATTTTGAATAATAGAGTGTGCGAGAATTAATTCTTAATTCATTATGCAGTCATTACATCAAAGGAAAGAGAGCGGAAGGAACAAGTGCAATAACGTAACTCAACTTCAAAGTGGCGTAATCAACAATGAAAAATAATAGCAAGTTTCAACCGAAAAATGTTGGTATTGATATTGAGGTGGTGTTTCTTTCCAGTCTATAGTAAAATAAAAATTCAATCTACTATCAAATCTACATAAAACAGAATAAACTAGATTAGGTTTATTATTGACATGTTATACATGTCAGAAATTAGATATAGTCAAATCTATGTTCCAAAAAATAGAAAAAACACTTCAAAGTTGAAAAATAATAAATTATATAATTATATTTTTCTAGGATATAATTTTACAATAATATATATTTATCATAAATTACATTATCTTTATTATATCACATTATTTTTAAAAAAATATTCTCTTTTGCTATATTACGTATAATTATACTATTATGCAGTGGAAAGAAACAAATTCTTTTATTTCTGTAATAATTTTACTTAGCGATGTTAGAAAACAGGTCGAACTTTTAGAATAAAATTACCAGGCCCGTGATTTTCATTAAAATATATTCACTCTAACTTAATTACAGAATATTTGAATTCAAGCTATGGAGTTTCGAATCCAGGATGCCGGGAGGAAGGGGGTCAAGTGACTAAACAGAAAGGGGCATGCCCCCTTAACCACGGCCCTGATAATTACATACAACTATGTACAATATTTCATTAACAAACAATTGCTATATAATTATGCACAATTATATTTGGAAAGCTATAAAGTTGCTCAAATAAGTATTAAATTTCTACTTCTTATAGATCATGCGTTGTTAATGAGACCCTAAGAATAATATTTCTTTTTTGATCGGTCTAGGTAGTCATTAGCAATATAAATTTTGAACTTTCTGAATCTCAAGTATTTTCTGTCTTTCTAAGCAAAATAACAACTTGGTCCAAGATTATATAAATTTGAGTGGTTTTACAAAATACATTTCAAGAAAACCTGAATCTAAGAGAGTAAATTTAGGTGTTGAAATTATTGGTTTTCGAATAAACCAGTCCTGATTTTAAATTTTCTGTTTATTTATCTTTTAAATTTAAACGATGTGGTTAACTCAGAATTCAGCATTTATATCGAAATGTGAAGTACACAAGGTTTAATTGCCAGGAGCGATAATTCCAAGTAAATGCCAATGGAGTAATTGCATGGTTCAACTTTGCTACCAGTATAAGATTAAATTCTTTAGAATGACTATTTCATCGAAACGATCACTGTTCCATGCTTAATATCACCAAAGTGTCAGATACACACACTTTTATCTCACCGCCCTATCGCCCAACTCACTTTAATGTCTCCGCCATTGTTTTTATATAAATTGCCAAAGTCACATTTGTTTTCTTCTTCTGCTTATAACACATTTCATGTTGTTTATTATTGCAGAACAAAACATCGTCATCAGCAGGTCTTAAGGCTGGTATGAATCGGTTGTTTATTGTATGCTTGGCGCTATTCAATATGCTTGTTTAGTTTTACAGGATTGATAACCCCACTCCCACCTATAAATAGCTATATAAAGCTTATAGCGATAATCATTTATTATAAACTAATGGGAGATTCCGAAATACAGCAGACCCACCAACATGATAGGAAACTTGATGGAAGTAAAATTTATTGATTAAATTCATGTAGATAATTCAGGCTCAGTCACATGCGAGGCAGCCCAACACAATCTCCTCATGAGGGCATAGACCTACTCTAACTGGGTCAGATTATCCCACTTTAAATTCAGGGAATTCTTCTTGAAGAGACAAGCTTTCAAAGTTATTCAGCAAATTTTAATCAATGCTATATATATATATATATATATATATATAATCCCAAAAATTTATTATTCCTATAAAAGATACAAACAGGCTAAAATGTAACTGTACAACTGCTCTATTTATATAATGTACAAATTTTTAATTGCTGTCTGCTCATAATAGAGCATTTATGTCCGTATTGATATAGGNATATATATATATATATATATATATATAATTATATTTAATATTTATACCTTCAACATATATTTAATTGGTAAGAGCAGTTTCAATTCCATTTGGCCTTAATGCGATTTGTAAAGAACTTTAATTTATCTTTAATAACTAAACAGAATTCTATTAGACAACAATTTAGTTATTTAAAAAAGGTTTAAATTTATTCAAAATTTAATTATATGCATGAATATCGAAACTAGTTCTTAACAACTGGGAAAGCATTGATTGGAAAATTAAAGTTAAATTACCACTAACCAATTGTAGCAAATTCAATTTAATATCAAATTCTATTGCAAGCATGGCATGTGAATTTATATGCATATGTAGGTTGGTCAAGTCCATCAAGATTGGCATCTACTCCTTCAAAAACGTGTTTACGTCCTTGCTAGTAATAATTGACAAGTAATTGAGACTTATGTTTGCAATAAGACTTAGTCAAGAAGTTTTTGTGGTTACTAATTAATGCCAAAGTTTTTGTAAGTTTGATTGAAAGAATAACTATATTACGATGGGGACGAAGTTTATTGAAATCACGATTTTGAGCGCCGCACGTTTAACTGTTATTTTAATTTGCAAGCTGAATTAAACAAGGTTTTTACGGCGAATAATGAGTTTTAATCAAAGAGAACGTCTGTGGTCAGCAAAAAAACTCAACCCGCAAAACACTCGCGACTGTCAAAGAATAACTCAAAAAAATATGCATGCCAATACGTATTCTAGGTTCAAAATATTTAATTTAATAAATAACCTAGATTGAAAATGTAAATACCAATCCATTGGGATTTCAAAATTATCAACCCTGATAAATCACATTTGGACAGGAAAATCAATTTTTCCTAAGTAGTGATGGTTAATGTAAGATTTCCGCTGGAAATATATAAATATAATGAAAAAATTCCCACTTCAAGTAACTTAATAGGTTAAAAATGTTGCAAAATAATGTTATGTGAATAGAGAATTGCAGTTAATTTCTTGCAGAATAGAAAAAGTTAAGAGTTCCTTGAATACACAACACCTTTCACACAGATATATACAAATATTTTGGTATTATTAGCATATTTTCATAAGAATCAGGGTGGAGAAAGGATCAATCCAGACTGGAGCAACCAGCTAAAATTTACACGTCGGGTCTTTTTCAGGTCATTTATAATCTTTAAGATGGAAGAACACTAATATATTTAAGGAAAAATTTAAGAAATAAAGATTTTATGAATTATTTTTGTAATTTTATTGATTTTCGTATTAATTTTATTAATGCCTGTATGCTAAAACATTTTGTGATTATTATACTCATGATGGTAAAAAAATAACCCGTTTCTCAGCCTGGTTGGAGTTACTTTGATACTGTTACAAAGCATATTCTTCTCATATAGTTATATATTCTAACATACACTATTTATATTGTTCAATGTTTGAATTTGTATTGTAAGGACACGTAAAATTGTACTACAAATATATTATTTAGTATTGAATACTTAAAACAACATCTTTTTACAAAATTATCAACATTTTACATAAATGGATGACGTTGACTATCGCCTCAAACGAGTAGGGTGTTTCGGAGGTTGCACCCCTGTGACCCTGCAATCATTCTTTATAAATTTCAATATTTTCAATTAAAACATTTATCAGTAATTTGAACATCCAATTTCACACAAACAGTGTTACTATTTCATCAATAGCAGACTGACAACTCTGAAACTCTTGTAGTCTGTAGAAGTATTGTTATATTTTGCTTCAATGCTTGATACAAAATAGATAATAGTTCAAATCAAAAATAATAAATATTTTCTGTTATAATATTTATTTTGGTGATGACCAATTTTTTTTGAAAATATTGAGAAAATAGACTCTAAAAATGCATTTCACGATCTTAGATTATAAATTTTTCATTTTTTTACGGAAAATTTTTTGATTTAATCAGTCAAAATCAAATTCGAAAACATGTCCAACATGTCCCCCCTTGCGTCAGGGGCGTACCCAGGATTTTCTGACGGGGGGACATCATTGTTATTCTCTAATGCGGGGCAAAGCCACACAAAAATTTTTGAAAATATTGAGAAAATCGACCCTGAAAAATGCATTTCACGATCCTAGATTTAAAATTTTTCAATTTTTTACGAAAATTTTTTTGATTTATCCAGTCAAAATTAAATATGGAAACCTGACGGGGGGGGGCATTCCACCATGTTCCCCCTGGGTATGCCACTGCCGATTTATGAGCTATGCATACATATACATTTGAAAATATAATCTTGAGAATATTTCATGTCTATGAATGACGACAATGCTTAAATACGAATGACAGTAAGAGGAAAGTGGCGCCATATGGACAGGAATGCGTACGCAATCGCAAAAAATATTTTTATAATTTATGCATGCACACTAAGGTGTATCAAAAAGGAAATTTTAAAATGGGACACTTTAATTCGGTAAAAGATTTATACGTATGACATTTATTTAATTATGCAACTTAAATAGATTAATAATTTTGGATTCAAAATACCATTTACAGAATTTCATAAAATTCTAATTAAGAATTCAAATTACAGTAGAGAACTAGTTCATTACATACATCTATAAATTCACAACTTATTTTGCAGATATGGTTACGTAAGAGCTCAATAGAACAAACTGAAGATATTTGAAAATAATTTTTTATTAGTACCTATAATTAATTACTAGACCAATTACGTTTTTGCGCACCGATGTTATTTCCCAAAAATATCAAATATTTTGCGTAATTACGCTTTAAATCATCAGTAAAGTGAAATTTTCATTTATATGCAGTTATCACTCTTACGTGAAGACACATGAAAACTATGAAAAACTAATTCAAACAAATATCGAGATTATGAAAATAGCCACAAATGTCTAAGTCAGAAAGCTAATGTTTATATATGGTTTAATCAGTACTCATGTAAACAACGCGTGTTTTTCCCATACATTTGGAGTAGCTAAGGCTTTCAAAGCACAGATTTGGCAAAGGAAAATACATGACTACTTTTCATAATCAGAAAATTTTGTTCATATAGAAAACCTAAAGTAACAAATTTTTGCTAGTTTTCTAGAAAATGAAGAAACTTTATATATATATATATATATATATATACATATTGAACATCCAAGCAATTTAATAAGTAAGCATCTTAGTAAATTTTGAAACATAAAAAATGAAATGAAATTATTTCCATTTGTAAATTTTGATTTTTACGTGCTGCATTGGAAGTATGTGTTATATTTGTGTGCAAATGTATTTGTTGTCATAGTAGTTTTATTTTATTTTATGGTTGTACCTTGAATTATATAATATTGAAAATAGCGCATAAGTATATATTTTCAACAAAATCTTTTAAAATTTGTAGCTATCAAAAAATCAAGGAAATATTTAGTGCCTGTCAACGACTGGTATCAAGAAAGGAGTTTTTTAGCAAGCGTATATATTTTATGCATTGTAAATAATATGTACACAAAAAATTTTGAATAAATCCGAGCGAAAAAAATTTCTGAATAATAATTTTAATTTCACGCTAAATACATATTTATATTTAGCGCCAGACAAAAGCATCACCAATTTTTTTACAGTCAACAGATATATATAATTAGTTTTTAATCAGTATGTATGCAGCATTCTTAAAATTTCATATTCTCTAAGTACGTTGACTACGCTTTGACATCATGAATATGTTGGCATGGGCATCCCCATGTCTCGAAAAAAGAAGGACTATCTTCATTGTCATCAGCATACAACACGTACAGTATTTGGAAATGGAAAGTAAAATAAACATGAATAAAATATTGAAATTTTTGTATAGGAAATTATAGATTTTATTATGTCGAAGGGCGTTGCTGTGTTATGCATGACGAACGCTTGTGTTGAATTAGCTTCTCCGTTGAAGCACCGTTATTGTAATTTTATGGTAGTTTATAGCTTCCAATAAATAAAAACGAGTTTGTTGCTATATCTCTAAATTTCAACACCTATGTGCGAATGTTTATAATTTATTACGTTCCGTATGTTCTACTTCTTTTATTGTCTTTTTATATTAGTCGTTAATGGAGAGTTGCATGGAAGTCCCCACTCGCCAAGCAACCTATTTGTTTTTCTTTAGATAACAGTTTATACATTGTGACTGTGTTAAAAACACCTATATTTCTATAACCATTAGAAAATGATATATTCTATAAGGGAATATTAATTTCTAAATCTCTAAAATGAGATTTATGATATTATAATCCTTTGAAATACCATCGAAAATTAAATCAATCCTTGAACGTTTTGGTATCAGAAATAGCTTGCACTCCCAAAATGACTAGTATAGTAGAATTTTGTATTGAAAAAGATATTGAAATTTGAATATACAGGCGAACCTGGATAAAGCGAACCTTCGCAATAAGGCAAACCTCTTTATGGTGATAATCCCCTGATAGTTCTTTTTCAAGTAAATTGGAAGGCACACATCTGGATATAACATAAACTTCTATGTAGCGTAAAATGTGACGTCGCTCGACAATGGACGTTATATCGAGGTTCGCATGTATGAATTGTATTTAAACTTTTCTTGAATCTTGCACACCTTTAAAAATGCATACCAGGAAAAAATGTGTGCCTAATTAGTTTAATAATGTAATAGAGTTTCAAAGCTTTAACCTGAAGTATGTTCCTAGAGATTTCACCATTAATAAACAGCATTAGTTATTGTTCTCATCTTCACCTTCCTAAACGCATATAATAGTTTATCATTTTATAGAGGTTGTACGTAGTTCTTAATATCACTTTCAACAACAAAAACAATTTTTTTAAATATCATTATCTAAGATTCCAAATAACAGGAAAATTCTAATTGGTACCAATGGAGCACAAGTCCTCTAACAATTAAATCAATGAAATTCACACTATTTTATAAATATAGTTTCCGATATTTATCTGAACCAATTATTACAGGTGTTTACATATCTTCTTTAACAAATACCTTATAGAAGAACCTCGATAACAATTCAAAAAATTAAAATTTTGTCTAAGATATATTTTATAGAGTTTTTTGGGAAAATTTTGATCTAAATAGATTACTTTGAACTTTAAATATAAGAAATAAATGTCTAAAAAATGGATGCTTTTGTTCAGAAAAATAGCTATATCCCCTTCTGAGCATTTCATTTCTGCTGCTTCTAGATGGTCTCTGAACATTGACGTGATTACTTCAGGAGCTAAGGAACAATATTATTATTGGAGGGCTTGAACGGAGGTCTTTCCTATGCAAAGCTTACATTTCCTAAGAGCATCCCCGTTCCTTAGCCTCTGGACTACTTTTGAAAAAAAATATATATATAAATATATATTCCCTTATTTACATACTGATGAAGAAACCATTTTCTTTAAGGCTAATCAAAATAAACAGTACATCATTATTATCGAGTCTTACAAGATCTCTACTTTATAGTTTTTAGAAAACTTATTCTGAACAAAATTTTCTATGAAATGCAAAAAGCTCAGTTTACCGTGTTTTCCTAAGAATGCAGAGCATTGAGATTCAACTAACCAGATTATATTATTAAGCCAAGGTTCATAAAAAAAATTCTTTTACTATAATATCAATGATAAATCCAAGCCACTTATGCATGAATAGTATTTGGAAAAGTGCAAAATACCATTCAACGCGCATAGTAAAAATAACTTTTGATGTATTCTTTATCCACGAACAAACAACTACAAACATATTTATTTTACATAAGAAATATTTTACTATTTCATATAGTACTTTAGGAAAATCACCTAAGTATCAAGATTAAGTTTAATAATAAAAAGGATGCATTTTACTTAGGGGTTCCCCACTAGACTGAATGAAGTCTGGATTTGGGATAGATATAATTGAATCAAAAATCGATAATTTGAATAATGATAAACCATTTCTATATCTTCGAAATTATTAAATACAGAGCATCTCATATTAGTAGAATCCCCATATGTTAGGAAAGAAAAAATTAATTCAAAACTTATGAATAAACATCAGAATTCTTATAACGTCAATATTTTGAGTGCACGCATGGAAATTAGGAACATTTTTCAAGCATTTATTGACTGGTGAAGACCGAAAACTACAAAAAATAATTTTGCTTGAAACCGTTTGTCTTCATATAATTCAGAGATTTGCAACTACTCGTAGCGTGTAATGTAATATGTCTATTCTTTCTAAAATTTCTTATCAATTTTTTAGTCGAATGGTCATTACGTTAAAAATTAATCCTAAATTATTTGGTAGACTTACAATATGAATCATCATGTGACCTTCGACAAATGTTTGTGTATGAATAATATTTTGTGACTCGTTGATTATTACAAGTTATCTATTATATAGACTTTCTGTGACCCTTCCCATTTATCACCAATGTGTGAGAATTTCTAAATTTATTAGTTGTCATATAATATTTGATTTTACGCAGTTTCCAGACCTCGCTTATCGGCAATTTATCTAAAATTCTTCGCAAGAATACCTCCAAACTTCTATTAGTGAATTTGGAGAAGCTTTTGATGTTTAGGATGACATTTGCATGTTTCATTTTCGGACATTCATCGTCATATTAGAGAAGTTGGGTTTGATTCTGTGGATGCAGTTTACAGCAGAAATCCAACAGATTTTGTAGAAAACATTAGACTTAGTAACTTACTAGACAATAAACCAATTAAACTACAAATTGAATTTATGAGTTTATCTTAATTGTTTAATTTCATATTGCATGGAAATATAGTTTCGAACGAAAATCATAAAATCAAATTAAGGGATACGTTACTATTTGTGTCTATGAAGTAGTGTGATAATTATTTTAAAAATACACCAAGAAAACGAAACTCTAGTTGACTCAAATATGAAAAGTAAGTTTCATTAATAATGGAAAGAACCGTTTTAATTTTTTTTATATAGCTTAATATCGTTTATTTAAACGCGAATATATATATATATATATATATATATATATATATATGTATGTGTTTTGCATAAGTTACTGAGATACATTGATTGTGATTGGAACAAGCCATAGCGTTTAACATTTTCGATTTTTAAAAATCATCAACAGAACAAAATTGCGGCAACATAAATTCAATTATTCATTAAATTGTATTCATATTTATAATTTAATTGATGTTGTAGTTTACTGTAAATTTATGTTGCCGCAATTTTGTTCTAATGAAGATTTTTAAAAATCGTAAACGCTAAACGTTGTGGTTTGTTCCAATTAGTATATATATATATATATAATACATGAATATAGATATATGTATTGAGATATGAATCATGCCTGAATAATACAATATATCATAAATTCTGATATCACCATAGCAGAACTCTATCTATAAACATCGTTTTGTAGAAAACTGGGTTAAGGTTATACATTTCACGAGGCACTAATAGTAAACTGCAATAAGGGAGGATCTAGGGGCGTTTCAGTGAAACAGTACTTTCCATCAAATTTTTTTACAAGTTTTGAAATTGAAAAAATTTACAAAATTTTAAACTTTCCAAAAACAGTTAAAGTGTTCTTTTCCAATTTTTTTAATGGAATGATTGCAACCAACAAAGGGTATAAACAGCAAATGTGTAATATTGTCAAAATTCTAAAGTTGGTCTTACATCATAGTTTTTGTTTCTATATAATAATATTTGAGGCTTGTTTACAGATTGTTTTAAAAAATGAATATCAGTAAACCTTTATATATTATTGTAGGGGTTATAAATCAGGGGCGTAGCCAGCACAGACAATGTGGGGGACAAAGAAAAATAAATAACAATTTTATTGTAGTGTTCTAATAAGTAAACTTATCATTCTCTTTAAGGGGGGAGGGGGGTTCATGTTTCAATCTGGGAAGGGGATATACCCTACTACCGCCGTATCTACGACGGACAGATCTGCAAAGCACTACACTACACCAAAAATGAAAAAATTGCGAATGCCTGCAAATAATTTTTTGATATTGAAGTTAGCTGATGTTGAATCTTCAATTAATATATTCAATTGTGACTCCCAATGCAACTTGTATTAATTGAAGAAAACCTTGTGATGCTTTTACTTTATCGCATTTGAAACTTAAATTATAACTTAAGTTATTAATTTTTTCATTATAACTTCCAATATATACTTGTACATTTATGCTAGAACAATCCTATGAATCTATAAGATATAAATAAATAATTACAACTTACACCTGTATTAATGCATGTATCATGAAATGTTGTTAAAAGGTTTAGAAAATAATTAGCTTAATGCATGACCCCACATCAAACGCCGCCTTCCCGACTCCAAAAATGAATGCATATTTAATCAAGAAATATTACAGCTTTGAAATGTAATTCCAAAAATATTGGTAAATCCTTTGCAATTCCAAATTTTCTTATAATTCTTAAATTTTTAATGATTATTTCGGAATTTTGCTTAACACCACCAAAGACGTTTAACTCGAACAGGTGATGATACAAACGTAAATTGCATATTTTCATAAAGGGCTTGAGGCGAGTAGTACATAGAAAATAACTTAAATTTAATTCAACATCACATGTTTTACTTATAAAATATGCTTAGCGGATAGCTTCCAACTCCATCTGTCATAAGAACCTAAATAGTTAGAAACTAAAAGCTATTGCTGTTTCCTTAGTTTTTACCAGTAATTTAATGAATATGTAACCAAGTTAGTCATTGCTTAAAGCTTAATTTACTGCAATTGAGGTATCTAACCAATCCCAAAAACAGTCCAAGGTTTTTGATCATCCAAATACATGTATACTACAATGAATACAAAAATATAGACACATATAAATTGATTAAAATTAATGAAAATGGGTAATTAATAAAATACATCATTATCAAGCTAATTTAAATGATTTTGAAATACACTAATTTATGATTCTAATCATCCAGGTGTGCTTTATATCAGTCTTAGAGACAGAACATGAATGTATTATTCAATGTTTGAATCATTTCAGGTGTATGTATTATTAGTAAAATAACCAACCCTTTTTTGGATATAAACTTGCTCGATTGAGTTGATGTCTATAAAACCCAACCAAGTCGAACCAGTCTTACCAAATATTTGTATAAAGTTGAACAATGAAATAGTACATTAAAAAAAGAATTGAAATTGCGGTTACATACTAAATTATTTCTGCTAGATGTGTAAGAATGGTTTAAATATTCTATCAATGCGCACATAATGAGTGCGTAATTACAGTGTGAAGAGGGCTATTGAAAGTTTTTATGTACCGTATCATAATATCGACACTTGTTCACTAACACTTGAAGTAAGTGCCAATCTGTAATTGCTTCTAAAGATTTGTACACTCAGGGTGGCGCGTGTCATGATACTATTGTTTACTAAAACCGTTGCGCTGTGTATTTACCTGCCAAATGCGTTTGTTACGTTAGCATCACTTTTGCTATAGACGGCCAATTTTGTTTACTTTGTTGCAAGTTAAGTTGATTGATCTATTTTTCACCTCCTTTTTGCCACCTTAAACTAATTGATAGGTCAAAGGCATGCTCAAAGTCACTAAACCTTTTATGGGCATTCTTGTTTCTTTAATATATTTTCATAGTGTGTATGTACATGTTTTGTGTTTTCCATGTTGTAAAGATGATTTAAAAAGACCTACAAATGTATAAAACGAGTTAAATAAATCAAAAATAGAGTTGTGAGACTACAATGCTTATTATGTTTTCAAGAACTAGTTGGCTTCGAGTGTACACTGCTTATTAAAAAATAGGAGGAAATAATAAACAAAAGGGGCCTCTAAATTTGAGAACTGAATTTCTAAAATATGTTTGAACCAAATTTTATTTAGCAAATTGTAACACTCTAAATCGTAATAAAATTTTAACAAAAGGCTGGGTCTCAAATCGAAGATGACAATGGGAATGAGCGCCCTGAGCATCCCCTCGAGTACACATCTGGTAATAGTGTTTTGCGACAGGGGCTTTTTGTCTGGCCGAACAAGGTGCACACACTTCTATTTCTATATTTCTATGCTACATGTTTATTTTGCAAGCGTAAATTTTAAGCACACTAAACCTGTATCCATGTCTGTATTTCATACACGAAAAACGAATAAAAGTAATATTATTTGTGACCAGTTTAATAAATTTTACAATAAAAATCATTGCAAACTTATAGTAAATGCTTGAAAAATGGAGTACTGCATTCCCATGGTGAATCAAACAATTAAAAACAGCTTTCTTCGAGTCAATATGTGAAAGGCTGGACGATGAAGCATTAATTGAAATAAACATTATGTCAGTAGCAATTGGTATTTGAAGTGTTGGACGCAGAGGTGGACTCGATAGGAGTGACTGAGCCCTTCTTTTTATTTTCTATTGGGTACCAGTGGCGTACGCAGAGGGGGGACATGGTGGAATGCCCCCCCCCACGTTAGGTTTTCAAAAGTGACTTTGACTGGATAAATACAAAAATTTTCAATAAAAAAATGAAAAATTTAAAATCTAGTGTCGTGAAATGCATTTTTTAGGGTCTCCTTTCTCGCCCCGCTTTTGGTCATGACTAAGATGTCTCTCCCCGTCGGAAAATCCTGCGTAGGCCCCTGTTGGGTACCTAGACTTGTTAGATCATACGTGTTGATAAATTAAATTTGTTCAAAAATATAATATAATAAGACAATTTTATAGAACATTTTTCTTAAATGTAGCCCTACTTTCTAAAATATTTAGGAGAACACTCCTATGACTGTATATCTCTAATGACAAGATTTATTTTTTGAACTAAAATCAATACGTTTTTTGTTTACCTCAACTTATCAACACAATTATTAGACTTTTTTAGGAAATGCGGCAACCATCCCATTTGTAGTCCTGACCAATACACAGTGTGAAATATTTGCACTGAATGCACATTTACAGATTAGGATGCAAACATGAAGGGAAAATTTTTTAGCACTTTTTGCTATATAAGTGTATGCATAAATACCCGATGAATGATAATTTGGGGATTAGTCCCAGACCCAGAACAAATGGTTAGTAAGAGCTAACAATGGTTATA
>CABFPE010000125.1:283257-306012 GCA_900660155.1 Hofstenia miamia | reverse complement strand
GGTAAAAAGTGATCTGTCACATTTGAAAGCATTGCATGTCTAACCAACAGGGTTATCGTGGGACGTGGGATGGAAGAAGGAAAGCTGTCCCAGTTGTCCCATAGGGCCACTCGTAGGTCCAAACTTTGCCGAAATATCCTTTCTGAATGTATGTTTATACAGGGTTGCCTGGAAAAAAATATAAAATGTTTTAAAACGTTTGAAACGGTGTTCTCAACACCTGCTTTTTCATTGTTTTTCAAAATCTTTTTTTCAGAATTTTTTGGCACCTTTGTATCAAATAGTTTTATCAGCCAAAAAACAATATTTTAAGAAATTCACATTTATATGTTTTCCTATCTTTAAAAATTAAGATGATGTGCTATAAACTAAATATCGGTATCTAACAGGGTTTTTGTGGTATGTGGTATGGGATGAGACAAGTCTGACAAGGGATGTGATGGGAATGGGACGGAAAAAGGCTGTCTCACGACAAGCCTGCTAAATACTCGAGATATTTAGTGATGTGACGATCACAAAGAAGTCGTGCGTTAATTTTCTCGGGCGGTTAGACATGCAATGCTTTCAAATGTGACAGATCGCTTTTAACCAATCACCTAGTCTAACCGTGGCCTAAGAGTCTAATTTAAATGTTGATTTTTATAGAATAATTTCCATGTATGCAGCGTTAGCAAAAGACTCAAGTTTTACATCATTTACCTAAGATCAACTCAAAACCCAATGTTGATCCAAAACCCAAGATCCAACTTTAATGAGTGGTCCCCAATAATTTTTTATTGCAGGACATATCTTCGCTCAACCTGGGCTCCTGATGTGTGCAAACGATTTAAAATTTCGGGTAAAGTAAATATATAACTTATGAAACAACAAACTTTGCTTCTTATATGCATTCTTTAATGTAAATATCATCTACATTTGTTATTTTTTGTAAATATAACTTGTTGCAGGTAGAATAACATCAAGTTATATTTATTGCAGTTATCTACATACATACATTAACAAATTTGAAACTTGATCCAGCAGGAACACAAGGCTGCATTTATTCGAAATTTAAATCAATCATTTCAAATTAAAGCTAACTTAAGTTTATTTAGATAATTATCAATATAGATTGAAGATCACTATAGCATTATCTAATTTTGAAATATGGTGAAAAATCAAAATTTATATAGTAAGGCAATCGTAAGATTGGAATAAAAGAATTCTAGATAGCCACATTGATAATGTCTTCCAAGTACAAACATAAATGTCTGTGCATATTTGCATTTACTAACATTTCAATATTGACAATGTTTTTAAATTTAAATGCGGTGCTGAAACTGTTTGCTAACATGAGCATTGTGTGTGCAGTTCTGTTTCAGAAATACAAATAGTAGCTAAGATCTATTTTTCAACTGTGAACCTTACACTATTTCAAATCTTTAGGTCAATAATGTTATACATATTTAATGATTTTGTAATGGGTGTCATTCAAAGATCAACACAGTTTACTTTTCTGCTCAGAAAAAAGATATTTCACCTTTTATTGTATGTCAATGTAAATATAGAGCGTAAGCATGATTTTCTGAAAGGGTTTCTCAATTATGATATAACTGCAAATCCCCTCCTCCAGAAACTCTCCAAATCATGTAAAAGTATACCCCTAAGATCAATCTACCCATCCCAGCTGTGAATTGGTTTTACAAATTTAAGTTTATTTTTAACCAGCATTAAAAACTGAATTGATGTTCCCCTATGTCGCCACATGAGTATTCTAAAGTTTATGTATTAAGAAATTCAAACATAGCTTGTTGAATTTAATAGCAGATATTAGGGCAATGTTTAGAATACACTTAGCTTTTGAATATAGATATGAACAGATCCACAAAGAATTTTATCCTAAAGGGCGGTCGTACCTAGAATTAATTTACCCAACCTAATCAGAAATTTGTGGAATGTCAATTTTTTCGGGCTTTGCTACTCTTTAGAATCATAAATTTTACAAAATGTTAGGATCTTGTTAAAAGAAATTGGGTGCAAATTTGAATTTTCAGAGTTTGAGCTTGAAACATCCTGACAACTCTTTCTTAACAAACGAAAAGCCATTTTTCTCTAAATATTAAGTGTGGAGGTGTATTATTACTTGAGTTATTAAGATGATGCTTCAAAGCGTACCCTAGCTGCACTAGTAAAAGTCATAAATCATCTCCAAGAAATAGTTACAGTTGATTTCTGAATAAAAAGCAAAACCTGCAGACGATAGATAACTGGCCTGGGGTACTCGTAGGTAAATCGTAAATCAATGAAAAGATAAAGACAATCAATGTGACAGGGTCTTACTTTGTATAAAATCGTAATGCTATTAAATGACTTAAATCAATATTCGACATCGTTATTGATTTAGTATTGAAAAATAAAATCTCTATTTCTTCGATATAATAATTTTGTGAACTTCTACTGTGATGAAAGAAATAAAGTTGAAAATTGTGAAAACAATAAAAGTTCTAATTCAACTTTCAAATATTATGTTAGTATTGATTGCATTTATGATGCATGCCTGAATTTATTAAAACCTTAGTACTCGATTCCCAATATTTTGAAAAATTCAAAAGAAAGTTATTACTTCAAGAGCAACATTTTACATAAAACTATTTAATTTAAAGTCATTCATTACGAAATCTTTATACGAAACACATTAGAAATCAAAAGTAAAACCGATCTACATGTGTTTTCTAGAGTCGAAGCCATCAATACTTAAAAACTTCGCGCAATAGGCATAAATTGAAGGTTCCTTCAAAAATTCATCAAATCTAATTTTCTTTGTATTGGTAATGATTGTTGTGCAAAATTGGAGTTGTAACTATTCGGCTACATTTAAATTGAACTTAAGATTTATATATATATATATATACAGAGACATATCTAGGAATTTTTAAACCGGTTGGCTGTTTTATATAATTTTGATTTTAAAATTGACTATTTAAATAACAATAGAATAGTGAATTTGAATTTTAAAATTTTTAATTGCTCATTCCTTTATCGAAATCAAAGAGGGGTCGCCTCAACCCTAATTGATTTTCTATAATATTGTTAAAACAATATTTATTTTTGAACTGATGATTTGGAGAAATAAATATTTAACGAGCACGGCATAGTACGAATTTTAAGAAAATTTCAAGCACGAGCGCGGCACGGCGAGGTTCCAACACTGCTTAGCCATTGTAAGAAAGATAAACATGAGAGATAATTGGAGTAGTTAAAATCAGATATATTTTATAATATTTCAATGGCTGAATTGTCTTTTAAATTGTAGTCACATAGCACACCGTGTAAAATCANAAAGAAATATATATATATATATATATATATATATATAATGTATATATGTATTCCTGAATAAAATATTGCCAATAGACGTGCATAAGATTGTAAGTTATAAATGGTTTATGACGTCAAAATTAAACCAAAGCTGTCTCTTTGTATTTAATTGACGCGTTAAACGCGAAATAGCAGTTCATTGAAATACCTTAATCGAAGGTGACAGTCAATTATCTGGGTTTCTAAGCAGGATGCCGAATAATCTGTTATTCGCTAATAGCTTCCCATCAAGATTGAGCATCTAGCAAACCATTTTCCAAAGCTAACATGTTGTGATTTAGCCCAATATTCAAAAAATGCAACATAGCTTTAATAAGTTAAAAATAGATGAGGTCCTAAACAATTTTCCAGGTAGCATACCTGTAGAATAAAAAATACGTTTACAGAGACGACAAGTCTCTCTCTTTCATCAAAACAACAAGCTAATCAATTGTTTTCGAGTCTGTTCAAGATTTTGTGAATATCACACTCAGCAGTGGCGTACCCAGGGGGGGGCATGGTGGAATGTCCCCCCGTCAGGTTTCCAAATTTAATTTTGACTGGATAAATCAAAAAATTTTCGTAAAAAATTAAAAAATTTAAAATCTAGGATCATGAAATGCATTTTTAGGGTCTAATTCTCAATATTTTCAAAAATTTTTGTGTGGCTTTGCCCCGCATTAGGAAATAACAATAATGCCCCCCCCGTCAGAAAATCCTAGGTACGCCCCTGGCACTCAGCTCAGTCTTAAGACGTAGTGATCGTTTATTCATATAATTTCCAAAATTTCGAAAATACTCTAGTGATAAATTATTCTTTGTTCGTATAAGGCATCTTATAAATTTTCTTTATCTCAAAACAAAAATAAATTGTTTTGATACATAAAAAACTATTAAAGGAAAAACTATTGGACTACATTAGTCAACTACCATTTAATACGAATAATTCTTGCACATTCTCAATAAATTTCCGATGTTCCACGTACCGTAATTAATTAATTTTATTGTAAATGCTGTTTTTGTTTATTTTTTCTATGAATTTTATATTGTAATATAATTTGGGATAGGATGCGATCATATGTCCACAATAAAGTCTCATAATAATAATAAGAGTCAGAGCAAATTTATTGCGCATTATATGTATACAATATCTACAAACTAATACATGACAAAAGAAAATAAACATGAACAAATAATAATAATAATAATAATAATAATAATAATAATGTTACAGATTAATTTTGGGGAAAGCTTATTTTGATTTTAATCTACATGTATATTATACATTCCATGTATTAAAAACCTTGAGATATAAATTACTACACATTAAACTTTCATAAAGTATATGATTTGCGTTTATAATAATGTAAAAGATTAATAAGAAACTTCCATCATAGTGAATTAAAAGACAAGTTCTGTCATAGAGCACAAAGGATATGTTTTAAATATTAAGAAAAGCAGTCATTACATGAAATGTGAATATTAAAAATAATAAGTGGCCACTTTTCAAAATTTGACTATCATTATCTAAAGTTCTGAAAAAATTGTAGGGTCCTGAGGGGTACTCCGTATTATATGTAAATTTTTTTTTTGCAACATTATACTTGGTTTTCAATGTCGGTGTGATTTAATAGCACCATTTTCTTAAATAAATTATATAGCTCGAGTAAAACAAGTGGCCACTTTATCGTACAAAAGATTTTATCTAAAGCTTCTAGATACCACTGGTACAATTAATAGTTCAAAATATTCATAAATACTGGAGGAATTTGTACCATACACAATATGCTTATATCCCGATTCATGGATCGTAGAAGAAGATAGAGCAACCCCTCATACCTCAAAATCGACAAAAGAATTTTTTACCAATTATAATATTCAAGTTATGCCATTCACCAGATCTAGTACCCATAGAAAACGTGTGTCAAATTCTGAAGGATTTTATAGAGAAAAAATACCACAAATCTGAAAGAATTAAAGAGTTACATCCTTGAATCGCAACATCAAATAACTCAAGAAGTTAGAGTCCGTTTAATGGATTCAGTTTCAAGACGTTTATCTGCGCGTCACGCTTTGAATGGCAAACTTGTCAAATAACTGTGTCAACAGGTTACAAGCTGAGACAATGATATTTTCAAATATATTTAATGAGCTATACAATATTTAAACTGCATGGAGTAATTGCCTTAATATATATATATATATTTATATATATATATATAAATATATATATTTATATATATATATATATAAATATATAAGGGCTATCTCTAAAATAAGTTTTTAGTAAACTTGTAAAAGCTTGGGGTCCCAAACGTGGAGAAAATATATAATATGGTTAAACAATACCAAAGAAAAATACTAGGTTAGAAAGCTCATTCCCTCTATATATATTATATTTCAATATTCACATAAAGCTTAGAAAGTTTTTGAAAATGTGGATATAATAGGGGGTGGATAGGAGTGGGAGGGAAGTGTTTAGCTAACAAATAAGAATATTAAATTATATTTTTTCGAATTCATATCAAACCCATTTTATACTGCTTATTTAACCTTCTTATGTAAAATTTAAAAGCAAACGTAATTTAATAAATTGTGAAAAATTTTATTATTAAAATTATTTTTATACCATTTGTTCACCATCCCACACTAAAGTTCAAAAAATAATTTTGGAATACCCCTAATATATATATATATATATATATATATATATATTTAAAACTAATTCTTCTGAGACTTTTCATATTTGAAATTAAAATAAAATATAAAAAGTTAAGTTTAGTGTTGAGATGCATTATATTAGAATAATTTGAAGATGTTCTTTCTGTCTATTTAGTAGTTTACTTTTAACTATTGTTTCATTGATGGTAATTGCTTCTCCTATGTTAATAAATTTTGTTTTCATTATAATTTTAAAGTTTTCTTTTTTCTCTTGACGTTGATGGCAGAATACTACTGATTTTAGTTAGACTCTCATATGTTCTCTGTTTCTTACTTCTTTGTTTTTTTGATCTCACCGATGTATGAATCATCACATTGATATTAGTATACGACTGATGATTCCAAAAACAATGGAAGTACGTCTTTATTTTTTAAAACAATTGATGTTTTAAAGGACGCTAGCGTTGGTATAATTTCTATATTAAATGCTTTCAATTTTGAGTTTAAGTGCTTTAATTTCGTCTTGAGGTACACATAATTTCTTTCATTGCAAGCAACTTCCAATAGATGTTTTCTGGGAAATTTTTTTGACGTTTCTTGATTTTATATTGTATCAACTTCTTTCTTTAAAAGCTTGTCTATATCAATTTTTTGAAAAAAAATTTTTTGACCTATTGCTGTTGTCAAGTTCATGCCTTTATTTTTAAATTGTCATTCAATTATATCTAAACAAGAAATTGGAATAATTGGTCCCAGTAGTTACCCCATTACAATCCCACAAAATTTTTTTCTGGATTTTACCCTTGAAAATGACATTGGTATTCGTGCAGGCAAATGTAAAAAAACTTTTATGATTCATTGATAAACTTTCTTCTGGAATTATATTTATAATGCGATCGAGAGTTTCCTTAATAGCAATATATATATATATATATATATATATACTACCAATTTCAAAGAAACTATAAAGGGATTTATTGCACTACAGTTGCTAGATTATTGAAGTTTTCTTTAAAATACTGGCATTCACATAGTCATTTTTTGAAATTTAATGCAATCTTACTGAATGACAATGAACTAGATCTTAGAATAGAACGAAAATTCTGAAATTTGAAAATTACATTATGTCATAAAGCACTCGGTGTGGTTTGGTATGTTGGACCCCATTCAGCTGAAACCTCAGGCCTTGTTGCAAGGGTCTACACGAGAGGTTATCATGGGAAGGGGCTCAACTCACATTGTTAAAGTTATATTACGGTGTGGGGTTTTGATTTTATTTGTTTATGAATTATACTTGGTTATAATATAACATAAAATTATAGTGCTCAAATTTAGGGCCCCCCTTTTTAATTATTTAGGAGTACAGCCTTGACTATTACACATTTATCAGTTAGTCAATTTTCAATATATAAATGATTTACACATATTATATACACTGTATTCCACTGATATATATATATATATATATATATATATATATATATATATATATGAATGGAATTTTTAAAATGTATATTCTCAGTCTGACATACGATAGAACTGTGTTGACATATTTTCTACACGGAATCATTGTTTGGAAATTGTATTCAATTGGACATGCCTTGTCATTGCATATGCTCTCCGATGTCAAATACACTAGTCTTCTGATGATTTTAGAAAATTAAAATTTTTAGAAAATTAAAATAGTCAACATAAACTAAAATCATCAAAATCCATAACAATATTTTTCGAAGAACTTTACACTCATGGGCAACACTGTGCCAAAACTGAACAACCCTGACATCAACAATGTTGCAAAAATACATTCATATTACATTGTATTTGCATAGCTTGACTATTTCATCATTTATCTTGAAACGAGATTTTGTGGAAAAAAATTAGCAGCAATTCAATTTCTCCAATGCTCCGCCCTTTAAAAATGAAATCTCTAAATAGAGCAGATTTTCTGTAAAAATGAAGAACACTAATCTATTAAGTCATATTGACAATTTTGAAATCGGGGTTTCAAGATGGCTTGACTATAAAATATGAAAAGAAAGACGAAATTACCATAATAAAGAATTGTTTGAAATACTGAATTTACCAGATTTGTTTGCGGCCCTTGCGAAGGCATTTTCATCTTTCCAACACTTCCCATCAGTTCGGGACTTTAAGATGGCATATGGAACAGCAATGTCAGATGAGCGCTTATCTTGACTGTGCATAATAAGCGTTCACTAACTGCTGTAATAATATATTTTTGTTTCTTTGCCCACTCTGCAAAATTTCTAGGGGCGCCTCTGCTTATGATAGAGCACGAAATCTCTTTTTGCTTTATTGTACTTTCCTTTATATATATTTGTTCATAATTATTGTTATTTTTAATTTGTAGAAAAATCCTCAGATTGCAAAGCTACATAAGTGCCATAAAAATTGTTTTCCTAATATTGTAAAAATCATATTTCGTGCAAAGTCACTCTCTTCTAGTTAGTATGGGATGACACTGTGTTTTAACAGAATCAGTCAGTCAATTTGTAAATGCATCGATTTTCGAGGTGTTGACAGATTTGGGTTATTTTAAATATTATCTGGACTCAGTGGCGTTGGAACGGATTTTGGTTAGGAGCCAAGTTACATTTATTACCCCAGCACATTAACTAAATGAGAGCACTTTTTCTCTTAAATTATAAAATTTAGTGGGTTTTATGCAATTCGTTTGAAATGATATTGGATTAGTATATTCTTTTAGTTTGACTATTTAGTGCATCATCAGGTCACTGAAAAAAATCCTGAATTTTTTTTGATAAACCTACATTTAGCAAAGAATTTGTTTCAAAGTCAAACTCAGGCTTTATTGAGCCCTAAAATTTTCTTGCTTTTTTAAGGAGAATTATAGAGAAAATGAATCATTCTTGATCACAAGTAAGATTGCTTTTGAATTTTTTACATAAGTTTATAAAAATTACAAATACACTTAAATTTAATTTGTAATTTGAAAATTTGAAGTCTCTTCCTGAAATTTTTAGTAAATTCTACACCTTCAATACATTTAGGCAGCTATATTAAATATAAATAATTTATTTGTGTTTCTAATACAAGTAATACATATTTCAATATAATTCTTTGCACAGACGGTAATCAACTATACTATTCCTACCCTTGTCAGAATTCCATGTCTCTCGATTGATTTCAAAGTACGTTTGCAGGGCAATAGGATTTATTTGAAATATTATTGTTTGAATTAATAAGAATTGAATGAGTGGATTTAATGTTCTATAATTTTTTTAAATTTCAAATATCACCATTCTTGTTTTTCAGAGTTGCACTTTTTATATATTTTTTCATCTAGTAAGATCAAATAGGAAGGTTGATTTGCATAGAAATACTAATTTACCAGACTTGTCAACGAGCCGAGTCCAACTTAAGCACTGCATGGAATATAAAACGAGCCCAAAACGAGACTTTATTAGGCCAAGCAACTTTATAGTTCTTCTTGTTAGTTTGATTATGCAGATCTTTCATATTTTTTCATTCAATATACCATTTTTATAAGCATATTTGAAAACGTTTATTAAATAGTAGGAAAACTTATGTAAAAATTCTGATAGCGCAATATTTAAAAAAAAAGTTATCGAGCTAAAACGAGCCCATTCAAAGGTTCTATATGGCGATCCGAGTCGAGCCAATCTGAGCTTAAAAATTGTGGCTCGTAGACAAGTCTGTAATTTACATCAATTTACATACAGCATGTAGAATAATATTCGCGATATCATATGATAAATGGAATCATATCAAATCATATAAAACGCCCTTAGAAATCAAATCAACTCAATAGATTTGATGTCAACGGCTTAATACCAGTTCGGATGAAGATTAATAGCAAATCTCTGTACTTTTAGGAAAAATGGATGACAGGTGGGCTTTCGAGTACTCGGAATGTTAAAACTCGAACTCAAATGAGTTCGCATAACTGGATCGGAAAAACTTATAAAGGAAATCATTAATATTCGAACTTGAAACGATCAAAAATCTACTTGAAAATACCGTAAAAATTCAATTATTTAAATTTTATCAATTACAAATAATGATTTTTTAGTTGTTGAAACCCTGAATTATTGTAAAGTATTGTAAAATACATATTGTTTTGCCTTAAAAAACTCTCGGAATTAGAAACAACTCGACTTAACTCGGAATTTTTTCAAAAATATTTGAACTCGGATCAAATAATTTGAACTCGAAGCGAAAACCCTGCTTAAAAGTATGAACTCCAATTGGAGTTACACTTAACCCAACACCAAATCTTAGTGCCTGAATCAGGCACCTTGATCCTGCATGCATTAACAAAAATTGTCTACTACATATACTGGAAATCTTCACTACCAACTGAGCTAAGTTGAATTCATTGAGAATTTGCAGTCTTTTTCAAAAAACAAGTTTTGTTCGCCATTAACTTTATGAAGTTATTTAGTGAAATAGAACAACTTTTATCGCACGTCCAATTAGATTAGCTAAAATGTCAATTATTAATTCCACCATTTCCATACCTCCCATTGCTAAGGAATGAATTACAGAGAAACCTCAGCAACAGTACTTCGTAGATGCAGCATATAGTTATACGTGCAAGGTTAATTGGTAGAGTATTAAATATCACCAATGAAGAGAAAAATCGACAAAAACCATATCACACATATATTTGCTACAAGCCAGAATACTTCAAATGCCTTAGGCTGTAAATTCAAGCAACTTCAATAAGATAAACTTATTAGTACAATTTTTTAGAAGTTATATTAATTCACACTATAGGCTGATAATTACTGCATTTAACAATGAAGCATTTGTTTGGAATTATAGCCAAAATGAATTGCATTGAAATATAGAAAAAATAACTTAGATTTCTTGGAATGTTATTTCAATTCCTCCAATTTTAAAAATTGACGAAATGTCTATGTGCCATCAATTCTTACTAAGACAAAAATTATATTATTGACTAACCTCTGACATTGAGTACCGCGCGCCTGTACTGAATTACACAATTACAGAATAAAATATTTCAGGGTGGTTGTTCCCATGGACATTAGACCGCCTCTATCTGAACACTAGCACTAGGTATGAAAATAATTTGGATATTTTTACAAAAATTGAATTTCTCATTGAAAACTTCATGTACAAGAACAAGTTTTAGCACGAATCATCATTGCACAAGCGGACGAAGCCCCATAGATGTGTCCGTGTAAAAGATTTAGATATTTATTAACAGGCTCAGGTAAAATTGTTCAAAAATGCTGACAAATAGATTTAATACCTAAAGGTAACCCTAGTGGAAATAGGGTTGAAGTCATATTAGGATATGCAAAAATCCACATGGCGACAATTTAGTTAGATGCCTATTGAAATTAATACAATTCGAACCAATTCAGGTCAATTTTTTATGAACCTTGTCAAAAAATTCCTTTCGTTTTTTGATTGGCCTGATGAAATGTGGGTATTTTAGAAACTTCGAATAAAATTTACACACTGCAAAATGTCAAAATGTAAATTAGTCAACATGTCGTTTATCTATTTTAGAGCATGCACTGCACTGGAGATGACTTGCGTTCACTGTTGCGCAATTGTACTTTTTTAATATCGACTCATATACATCGATACCTCGGCCAATCCTGATTGGCACTACCCGGTTCGACCCATCTACATCTCTGTGAAAACAATTGGAATGCAAATTAGCTACTCTAATAATTGCAGCAATATTAACGTCTATGCACATAACTTAGTGAATTTTTTCATATTCTATTTTGGTGAAGTTATGCATATTTACAATTCTTCTTGTAATCATTCACAAAAAGTTTTCATTTGACAAGCTAAAAACTCAATATCCGGTAATTTATTTAATATTTGTAGAGTTTGATTTCTAAGCTTTCTTTAATAAATGCACACCTTCTAAGTGGTTAGTTCATCTTTTATTTGATACGTCCATTCAAGAGTTTCTAATTTCAAGATTATAAATATAAATAATATATATATATATATATATATATATATATTCAAAATATATGAATATACAACGTGTATTTTAAACACAAACGAAAGTTAAATTATATGGTATATAGTAAAATCTTAAAATGCCAATCACAGTGAGGACCAGTTGACATCTTCGGTGCAGAACGTTGTTTACAGCTGCCCTTCCACAACGTGTAACTTCTGCAACTTCTTCATTAATGCGTGTTCTAATATGACCATCATTTGCTTAGCTTTAGTGGTACATTTTTGCTTTCAAGGGTCCCCAAAACCTGCAATTTGGAGGTGGCCATTTAATTGCAAGAACCTTCTGATAAGCTGATCACCAAATCAGAATTTTAATTAAAAGTTGGCTAACTCTGAAAACTGATCGACAACGGTTTCTTCTTATTGTGCAGAAAAATCAGTACATGTGTTCTAGATAAACTGGAGTAATATTGGACAGTGATATTTAATGATGTTGTTTCAGCTAAGGATTTCTGGATGGCTGGAATCTGTTTCAGCTTGAAATTATTGTCTCCCACTGGATGAGTGCGCAGATACATTTCTAGTTTTTTAAGCACTTGACAAGATTTGTAACAAATAGCTTTGAGAATGTGTATAAGAGACAGTTGTTTGTATTTCCATAAGTTTGCATTCCAACTTTTACCCTTTTGATAATAGAATGTATTATTTAGGGCACTTGATAAATTCATAATAGCAGGTAAACACTACAATAATATGCAGATAATCTAACTTAATTGCACGTGCATGTACATATATTGTATGTGAACAGAAATCAATGATGATTCAGTGCTCACCTTAAAAAATTCTAAAATACTCGTGTATGCCAATGAACATAGTTTTAGTTGCATTCTTGTTGTGCATAAAAACACAGAACTGTTTAGTATCTATCCATATTTAGAATGATAGTGTGCTTTGTCCTCTTCGAAAGCACATCTTCTGAATCTACATGGCACAGGCCTGTCAAATCGTGCCCTTCGATTCAACACACTTCACATTCATCAAACCAGAGAAATACCAAGTGAAAGACCAAGCACTTTGAGATAATGGGTCATGCACCATAGAAGCTGATCTTCCTGTGGGCATTACAAAAATTCCCTATTGCACAGTGTATTCATCAATGTCTAACTAAAAGAGGCTTTCCAAATCATACAAGGTAGTCAACAAATCACGTTTATCAGCCAAAGATGTTAATGATAGGATTGTGCTTGTAAAAACGCAACAATATTGGACTGTGGATCACTGGCCTTCAGTAATGTTCAAAGATGAAACCACAATCAGAGAGCAAGCCACATAGGTTCACAATTAGCGCTGTCCACCTTACACAACAATACACTATTCTTACTGCAACTGTTGCCAAGGAACATTACAGTCTCTGGTTTTGCCCTAAAAGAAATTTTGTCAACTTTACTGTATGCAATGGTATTCTAGGTTATAAGCGTGACTGCAATTACATCCAACATGATGGGGTGGCCAGTAAATTATGCCAACAACTATATGTATATATATGTATATTGCAAAATTTTTTGCTAATATTAGCTTATGATAACATTTATAAAATCTAAACTAAGGCCGCAAAACTTTGCCAATAAATAATTTAGTTATCTTAAAATATATGTCAGTATTTTCCTTTTATTTAACAAATCACAAGCACAACTGCGTTACACATTTTAATGCAGTTACAAGTATAAACATCCTTAACATTGTAGTGCCATATTTATGCACACAAATTATTTATTAAGAACAAATATTTTGTCTAATGGGGATGCAAAGCATACATATTGTTAGAATGCAATGCAACTGTAGATATTGGCAAGTAACATTGTTGAAACTTAAAAAAATAAGGCATGACCATTGGACATACTCCGTTATCATTTTCCTCTTTTATGATATACAACTTGTAAACACAAATCATAAACATAAAGGTTTTTGAACTACTGGTGGGGTAAATTGCATAGCTGCTAACCAATTGGTAAATTATCCGCTGGCTTTAATCTGTAAACTGGTTGTTTAGACTGGTTTATTTTTTAATCATTCCATGCGTTAATAGTTTATACATATGGTTCTTTGATAATTTAATGAAGATTTTATATCGGCACTCAGCTAAATACAGCTGGAAATTTAAACATTTGTTCAGAACGATATAATTTTTCCAAAATCTAAAATCAATTCCTAGAATTGTCCATTCTTCATATACGAAACAAATTTACTAGATTTATACTAAACCATTTAGTTATAGTGTCTTAAGGGTCACTCGAAGCCCATGCGCCGCCGTTGTTTTATAAGCCGGGTAGGGCGAGCACAGGCACACTATATTTTCCAAAAACTTATCTGAGTATTTGTGTTTATTACATGTTTGTTTTTAGATGTATTTGTGTTCGATTACAAATATAAGATACTTTGCAAATTTTAGTCTTATGTCTATTGTTTTTTTAAGGTTTTTGTCTGATATCTGACCCAATGTAGGTCACTCGTATATAATTATTCGACGGGTTGATTTCAAGCATAGCAGAGAACGGATGGACGGTCATCGGGCGGAGAAGACGATGGGCATGCACTGGCCTTCAAAACGGATCAGGCTGGCATTATAACCAATATTTTATTGCCCGCGCCCGCACAACACTACTTTATTAGTTTTATTATTATTTCATTTTAGAAAGTAGCCACATCCATTAAAATTTGTGTCCGAAATTCGTTATAAAAATAATAAGTGGCCCGGTTTCTTTTATAACATTACATGTATTATAGTTGCAGATTTTATGCGATAAACAATATCTCTTGTATTTCAATACATATTTTATTCAAGAATAACAATGTGTTGCAAATCAATAAATTACCGGAATTACAACATATTTCCTTCGAAATGAACCATACTAAATATGCCAATTCCTGTTCGCGCAATATCTGTACACAATGATGTAAACAGGAAATGCAATATACAGTTAGACATTCGATCTAGAAGTTTAATTGAAATTGCAATTGTGTAGAATATTAATCGAAATTACACCCAGTTTTTTTATAAGCAATATAGCCATTAAATTAGTAGTAGTAATAGTAGTAGAACATATATTTAAAATAAAATCAACAAATAATTTCACTTTAAAGTGACTACAGAAATATAACAAAGAGTATCAAAAAATTAAAATATGCACTAACGTCTATTATATCAGCAATAGGGGTATTCGAAAATTTATTTTTAGAACTTTAGTGTGGGATAGTGGACAAGTGGTATAAAAGTAATTTTAATAAATAAAATGTTTCACGAGATATTAAATTTTATACATAAGAAGGTGAAATAAGCAGTATGAAATGAGTCTGTTATTGTTAAGGAAAATAGAGAATGTAATTACTAAGTTACTTAAATATTTTTATTTGTTAGCTAAATAGAGATGAAGGCTGTCCCCACTCCCCGACCATCCCTATCCACCCCCTATTATAATATTCTAAGCTTTATATGAATATTGGAATATAAATAAATTTTTAGTGATTTTCATAAGATAAGAACACCCTTGTTTTCAAAATTTTCTGCAACTCATGAAATAAAAGTGCTTTACAAGACTAACACTAGCTGTCATATATATATATATATATATATTGGCGACCATGACAAAGGCAAATATCATTAGCGCCAGTAGCACCGATTTTTTCCTTATCATGAGCGCAGGTTTCAAGTAGGGGAACTCTATGCTATCTGTACCAAATGTTTTTGCATAGACATGTTAAATTACATAGATTGATAATGTAAAAAAATTTTAAATGTTTTTTTTAATATTGAATTCGTATTATAGTTTTTTAATTGTACATATATTGGCGCTCATGACAAGGGAAAACTATTTTCTGAAAATTACTGGCGTTCATGACAAAAAATTATATCTTAATATATATTTGCCTCGTTTTGGTTAATTTTTTTACTAGGTGACAACACGTTTGAAAAAAAAGCTTTCAGGTTGCAAATAGGCGGGGTTTCATCTATGTTTGCTAGAATTGAAAAAGCTCCCAAACTGCAATTCAAACTTATTCAAGAGATTACCGAAAAATTAAATGGGGAATTTGCGATGGAATACTCGTATGAAAAGGCAATGAATTTTCAGTATTTACAGGCCAATTTAAATGTAAAATAAGCAATATAGCCATTAAATTAGTAGTAGTAATAGTAGTAGAACATATATTTAAAATAAAATCAACAAATAATTTCACTTTAAAGTGACTACAGAAATATAACAAAGAGTATCAAAAAATTAAAATATGCACTAACGTCTATTATATCAGCAATAGGGGTATTCGAAAATTTATTTTTAGAACTTTAGTGTGGGATAGTGGACAAGTGGTATAAAAGTAATTTTAATAAATAAAATGTTTCACGAGATATTAAATTTTATACATAAGAAGGTGAAATAAGCAGTATGAAATGAGTCTGTTATTGTTAAGGAAAATAGAGAATGTAATTACTAAGTTACTTAAATATTTTTATTTGTTAGCTAAATAGAGATGAAGGCTGTCCCCACTCCCCGACCATCCCTATCCACCCCCTATTATAATATTCTAAGCTTTATATGAATACTGGAATATAAATAAATTTTTAGTGATTTTCATAAGATAAGAACACCCTTGTTTTCAAAATTTTCTGCAACTCATGAATTAAAAGTGCTTTACAAGACTAACACTAGCTGTCATGTATATATATATATATATATATATATATATATGNGTAGCACCGATTTTTTCCTTATCATGAGCGCAGGTTTCAAGTAGGGGAACTCTATGCTATCTGTACCAAATGTTTTTGCATAGACATGTTAAATTACATAGATTGATAATGTAAAAAAATTTTAAATGTTTTTTTTTAATATTGAATTCGTATTATAGTTTTTTAATTGTACATATATTTTCTGAAATTTACTGGCGTTCATGACAAAAAATTATATCTTAATATATATTTGCCTCGTTTTGGTTAATTTTTTTACTAGGTGACAACACGTTTGAAAAAAAAGCTTTCAGGTTGCAAATAGGCGGGGTTTCATCTATGTTTGCTAGAATTGAAAAAGCTCCCAAACTGCAATTCAAACTTATTCAAGAGATTACCGAAAAATTAAATGGGGAATTTGCGATGGAATACTCGTATGAAAAGGCAATGAATTTTCAGTATTTACAGGCCAATTTAAATGTAAGAAGTTCATCCATTTTCGACATTTTGGTAAAAAATTTTGAAGACATAAAATCCGGTAAAAAAAATGCTAGTCACAACAAAGCATAAGACTGATTCAAAGTAGCCTTTCCGAATTAAAATACAGAATTGTAAATTATTTAGCTTGAACGCCTTTTAAAGATTATGAATAGATTACAAGTAAGAAGCCTACGATGATATTGAATAATTTTAATGATAAAAGGAAATTTCGATGCCTTCAATGATAGAGCAGATTATTTCTTCATTATTTCCATATGCTAAAAATTTCAAGTTCAACGCGAATTCGATTTGAAAATATTGGGACACTAAAATTTCTTGAGTAAAAATTTATTGAAAGCACATTTTGAACAGGCCGGGCGCGGGTAAGCAACTGCTAAAAAACAATCAGCAAATACTCATTTTACAAATTTCGTTGAGTATTTTTAAAAAAATTTTCAAATAACGTTGATCAAGTTGAAAAATATTCATTGATCAACAAAAAAACTAGGCCTACAAAAATGTATACGACCTCTTTGCAGCTTTGAGACCTCAGACGATGAAAAAAAGAAATAAATAATGAGAATATAATAATCCACGTGGTTATTTTCTAAATAAGCTTACGAAAGTTTCAAAATTATCTGCATGAAAAAGGCTTTTGTATCTATTTGAAAACAACAAAAGAGGAAATAGAGGAAATTGTAATTGATTGCAATAAAAAAGTTTGTAAAACAATTTTAAATAAGCTCTATGCTAAATTTGAAAAGGCATTTCAAAACTTTAAATTATCAATAGTTTTTATGAAGTATACTCTGTTGTGTTACTTGTCTGTCAGATATATTCTGTTGTTGTTTTATAAATTTACTATATATGTATGTACATATTTAACATGGGTGTAATACAATATTTTAGGTAAAAAAGTTAAACAATGTAATAAAAGAAAAATTTTGTCCTGAACGCCAATATATATTAGGAAAAGTGTCATGAACGCCAGTATAATTCATTTACTCAGGAACGTCAGCAAAACTGAAATTATATATATATATTCAATGTTCAGTTTGTCATCCTACTTTACAAGGTTGGAATAGCCATGAATTAATAATTTCTCTTTCTCTTTTTTACTAATAAGAAAAAATACAATCAAGTGGAAACAGAAACATTTTGTCCTTTTAAAATGGGTGTCTAGAAAAAATTGGATTGGCTGAATCATGCGATTTGTACTAGATAAATTATTTGTTATTAAATAATAACACATATTTCAATTTGTGAAGTAACTTAAATGACTAGAATATAAACCCATCTAAGTCTGGCGAGTAGCCAGGGAATCGTCAATGCCAAGGCCATTAAAAAATAGCAATAAGTAGGTGCTACTTAAAATCCAGTCTTCTAGAGCTACCAGATTTATTTTTGGGAAAGAATGGCTATAAATCGAGTCTTTTAGAGATAATTGTTTTTCTATTATCTGTGAGAATGCGATTTATGATGAAGAAAGACTTCCGATTATCACTGACGTTTGCGGCATATAGTAGTTACTTTTGAGTACAGAAAGTAAACATTTTCAAATGCATACGGATCAATGATTTCGAGCAAAGATATTAGATCAGGCAACTCTTTTGCTTCTTTGCCAATGAACCTCCGAAATACATCAAGTTTACTCTATAAAATCTCAATGCCTAATCGTAAGCACACTCTGACGATATTGCTGTTATCAATAAATGGATCTGGATTACTAATCATTGGTTTCATAACAACAGTTGCGCGCATAACGTCAAAGGCAAAACTTTTGAAGTCATCTAATTTGTATAACACATCTATCTTCAGACTCAAGTGAAGCAAGAGGACGAAATCTTCTTGTTGGTATAGCTCACAGTCGATATCGTTTCTTTCCTTAATGGTCTTTACCAACAACTATGTCAAGCCAAGTGGCCATTCGTTCTAAATTCACAGAAAGTATCCTTCAGTATGGCAATCTGCTCTTGTCTCTGAAGAGTTTTCCTAGCAATTGAAGGTTGATCCAGAATGCTGTTAAACGTCATTAACAAAAAGATGATTATTAATGTATAATACAATGCAACATGTTACTCCACACAATGTTTTGTTTTGTCGCTATACGATTTCATTTAAATTAAAGCAATTGAACTGATTTATTATTTTTTATAATAACAAGAACAAATGTAAATAGAAGATATTTCCAACGTTCATACAAGAATATGCATGCAGTTGCTTATCCATGTTTTGTATAGGTCAGTTTCACAATTTCTGATGATTAAGAGAAATCAAAGTAGCATAGCCTCATAAATTCATTATGTTAATGTTTGTATAACATTGAAAATGGATTGGTTTAATTGTGTGTGACCTATTTCTCAGAAATTATTTAGGTCAACAGAGCCGTAGGAAATGACCTGACCATTTTTTCATTTGCTGGAAATAACCCTGCCCGGATCGCTCTGGTCCTGGCGTGGCTGTCACTTATCTATATGCTTGTGTCATTTGTTTACATATATAGTTTGGTGGGCCAAATTATTATATGCGCAAAACAAAAGACTAAACCTTCTTGTTTAAAAAATTGACACTATTTTGCATTTCCATAGTACCAGAGCCGCCCGGTTTATATTTCATTTTTCGCACAAATTATCAATGATCAGATTTATTTTGTGCTGTACCCATGATTATATCAGTGTTGTAAGTGGGTAGGGTTGGCCAAAACGAGGCATTTTGGGTGACCTCTTTGAGCTAAATATAATTAGTGGGGTATGGTTGCGTCACATATGTTAAGGCTGGGCTTAAGTCAGAGATGGAAGAGGAGCAGATTTTAGTAAACTGCACCGATCGTTCCTTGCCCCATTTCCACGTATTAGCATATCTGTCACATGCGCTTTATGTTCTATCGACTTAAATTGGTAACTCAAAAAATTTTGCTTCAAAAACTACTATAATTATTGTCCCATTATTTCACTATAACAATTTTCATAGCACTACCTCACATCACCACTTCCAACTATTTTGAACTCTTACTGCCTGGAAGATACAAATTCCTTTTTTTAATCGCCATCTGTATAATTACTACCAATAAGAATGTAATAACAAACGTGCTTCCAATACATAATAAAACCGAATATTAAAACTACTGTTTAATGCAACATATCCATTTAAGAGTTATTGCACTCCTTCCAGTGTAATTGCAAAGCCTATTGATTACAGAGCAGATCAAAAATATATTTTTAGAATTATTTAATAGAATCAAATTTTACCAAGAGCTAAAAAAGCACGCTAATTAATGTTTTTCAATTTCTAAAATTGACAATATTTTTGTTCAGCTCTTCTCAACTCAAAAGTGTTTTTGCCCCTTAGGTACCCACTTTAGAAAATCCGGTCCCACCTTGCTGCATGGGTCGACCCGCCCCACTTTTATCTCTGGATTGGGTCGCGTTAAGTAAATATTATGAGTCATAAATATTTTAATAGAAAATTTAAACTTTAGTAATTTATATAATTTTGAAAATTGTGACCAACCAAAATGATGAAAATCCATTCTGTGGTAGCATAGCTCAATAAATAATTGAAAATGTATATTTATATATATATATATATATATATATTATAATTTACAAAGCACTACACTTAGTGTGCCTTGTTTATTCATAATTTTTTGTTTTTTCAAGTTCTTCATAATTAGGCTTCATCTGGGTAAAAATGATGATCAATCCTTTAATTCAGGAAGAAAATATATGGTCCTGACCCTTTTTGTGATCCCAATTTGAAAAAAAATGGGTTGAAAAGCGGCCTAGTATCTTGGGTACAAATGAAAATAAGTAAAAAGACTTAACTAAGGAACATTATATTGTAACAAAGCAAGGATTGTAGTGAAATCCGAGGCAAAATGTAAAAAATTTCAAATTTTCATTAAACCCCAGCGATTGTATATGAGTGCAAGGTTAGGCAAACACATGTATTGTGTATACCCAATACAAGCTTAGGTCGAAAACCAAAAACAAAAACCCATGTTTCAATAAATAAATAGAATCAAGTAAAGCAATACATTCTTGGTATTTTGTGGTTACTAAATATTCATCTTTAAGCCGAAATTCTATGTGGAAAAACTGTAATTGTTTGTCCAAGTACATGTAAAAAGCTGTCATTTATTGTTTTTATTCAAAATTTTTGATTTAATGATGGATTAATTACACATTGCTCATAACAATGTAATTGATTTCATAATGTGTGAAATATTTGCACTGAATGCACATTTACAGACTAGGATGCAAACATGAAGGGAAAATTTTTTAGCACTTTTTGCTATATAAGTGTATGCATAAATACGTCGATAACTACCCGATGAATGATAATTTGGGGATTAGTCCCAGACCCAGAACAAATGGTTAGTTTGAAAAAATTTAATGTGGTAATTTGTGTTGAGAAAAGCAGGCCGGCCATTTCGAATTCCACGCATACACCCCACCCGGATGACACCTATTTTCCAAATTCAATCTTTATATTCTGTGTCACAGGTTATTACGGAAATGTGTGACTAAAGAAGTCCCACCAAATGGCGCCTATTCAATGGACATAAAACTTGAAAATTCAATAGCCCGCAAGTGCTAAGCGCCAAGATTATGCTTCCATAAAAATGAGGTATCTTCGAAAATGTTTCCCAGTCTTATCCCAAACAAATTTCCATCCCATCCCATAGGAATTCACATTTCAACTGCATGCCTTATACTGAGATCAAAAACGTATTAATTCTCAGCATTTAAATAGTTTTAGCGCTCCCAATGAATTTCTTCTTACTCTCTAAGATTATGGAAGATACAATAAATTATTTGTCATACCCAGGTTGTGCATTGACTGCATATTAAATAAAATTATTTTAGAAGCAGAACTTGTCCAAATTCTAAATTAACATATGATATATTTTCATCCCAATGTCTACCACAAATGTTTCTGTTTTCCAAATCAATTCATTTATTTGGAGGAGGGGGTCAAAATTGTCAGAAAAAAATAGTAGGGAAAGCCAAACTATTTAAAATTTATTTTCTTAGACTAATAAGAGGCATAAATAGATGTTCATTCTCCATTGCAAGGAAATATCATCAATCATTAAACTCATTTCCTGGATAGCAACTGGCATTGTAAGTTATTTGAAGTGCACTGCGAACAATAACTAAATCAATTTCTCCAACACCTATCAATTTTAAGTTGCAATATACAAGTAATATCCTTAAATACAGAAGCAATTATCAATCGGAATTAATAAAACTGATTTTAAATTACCTACAGACTGTTTACGTTTGCAAGAAGCTATATTTTCTAAGCTTCTAAACAAAGACTTGAAATGTTTTATGCATTATGGAAAACTTTTCCCATTGTAAAACTTATAATAATTTTAGTGTAAGGGCTACTTAAAATTTCTATTGATAATTTTCGAAACTGCATCAGAAAACAAGGTTTCGTCTCACTTTCAAAAACTGTGCCTATATATATATATATATATATATATACTCGGGCCCATGTTATTGAGGGCTTTCCAAATAACAAGGCAAACTTTATTGTAATAATCTTTTGGGCATCTTAGTTCAAAGACGAATCTTGTAGCATTGTTCTGA
>CABFPE010000125.1:263238-282451 GCA_900660155.1 Hofstenia miamia | reverse complement strand
TATATATATATATAAAAACGAACACGTTGACGAATTATATTTGTAGTACTTTCGGCTATATTATTAGCCTTCATCAGCAAGAATACACAGCGATTAAAAATAAGTTTTTATATATACTGCAATGAAATAATTGATTGAATGATTGACAGGATGATTGACAGCTTAGAAGAGGTGAAGTTTGATTTCAACTTGATTGTTAAGTGACGGGCGAATTTCTTTGATTGAAATTGCTTCGGCTACCTTTGAAGATGGATGACAGAGTATGACTGAAAAATTAGATGAAGTGGCGACATGGCTTTGATGACGGATGAAGACTTCTGAGCGAAGGTGACCGTAGAGATGTTCTCGGATTCTGGTTTGAAGATGTCTTTAGTCTCTCCTATGTATAAGTGCTCACAATTATGACATTGATATTTATAAACAAGAGAAGTGCGTAGAGACATTGGAATGGGATCTTTGTTTGAAAAGATTGTGTGGTTTTGAATGATTGAAAGACAGGCTTGATTTGAGTTGAAATGAATTTCTTGTTGAGATTTTTTACTCAGGCTTCGAGAATCTTTGAAAGACTAGCGATATAGTGAACTTTCCAATAAATTGACTTTTTTCACAAATTGCAGTGTGAGGCGATGGATTAAGGGCAGCATTAGATGAGCGACGGAGAACATTATCAAGATAACCATTTTGGCGGAAATTTTGAAAGATTGTATCAAAAGCTTCAGTTACTTTTTGATAAGAAGATGATAGACGGATAGCTCGGGAAAATAATTTACGAGGAATAGATAACTTATATTTTTCAGAACAGTAGGAATTGAAGGGGATATATAACCCAGAGTTTGAAGGTTTGATGTAGAGAGAAGTTTCAAACGAAGAGGAATCTCGGTGAAGAGAAACTTCAAGGAAATCGAGATGACCATTGGTTTCTGTTTCTTGAGTAAATTGAATTGAAGGAAGGAATGAGTTGAGGAAGTGAAGAAATTCGTCAGCTTGATTTTGATTGTCCATTAGACAAAAAATATCGTCGACGTATTGCACGTAGAATGAAGGAAGATTACTTATAGAGAATTTTTTTCAATGATGTCCATAGCAAAGTTGGCGAATGTTGGGCCTTGGGTTGATTCCATAGCCATGCCATCGTGCTGCTGATAAAGTTCATTGTTGAAAGAGAAGATAATATCTGATGAAGCGAGGTGAAGTAACTTTCGAAGAGTAGAATTATCAAAGAGAAAAAGATCTGAAGGTGTAAGACTAATAATGTGATCGATGGTTTTGGAGATAGGAATTGAAGTGAAAAGACTTTTGACGTAGTAGCTGACCATGATTTTATTAGAAGGATTGATATCTTTGATTTTTGCGAGGAAATCAAATGTGTTTTCTAAGGTAAATGACCTAGGCATGAAGGATTTAAGACGTTCATCAAGCCATTTAGATAATGTTTGAGTGTGAGCTTTAACCATAGACAGGATAGGACTATAAGGAGATTTAGAGTTCTAATGAATTTTGCAAAGACCATAGAGACGAGAAGGCTGCGATCCAGTAAAATGGAAGTTTTGATATATATATATATAGGGTGTACTGAAGAGGTGGTAAGCCCAACTTGCTTGGGGACCTAGCCCCTTGTTAGAGTTATATTATCTTGTGGAATGTTAAATTCTATTTGGTGAAAAATTAAGTTTGGTCAAAATATAACATAAAAATACGCTGCTTAAATTTAGAGCCTTCCATGCTAGTTATTTAGGAGTACAGGTCTATATATACATACATATATATATATATATATATATATGACTTTTATCATGTTTTAGGAATTTTTAGAATTGTTTTTGACTAACTTCAAGCACCTATTATAAATATTTCTAATGCGGACATGCAGTGAGCATATGGACAAAAAATTGAAAATGTTTGCAAGAATTATGTCAATATTAAATCTAAAAGCTGATGAGTAATTATAATCATTAGCTTAATTTCTATCATTGCAAAAATTAAATTTTTAATAGACGCGTTTTGGCAATTTCTTGAAAGTTCAAATAAAATCCCAACATTCAAATCTAAATGTGGGTAAATAATTAATAGCCTATGATACAATCACAAAGACTAAAGCTTTGAATAGTCACATTTCTTCAAGTGAATTGAATCAGTAGTAAATGAAATAATCTATTGTTGAACTTAGTTTCATAATGTACAAAGATGTCAAAAGTACAAATCTATTAAAAATACCTCTATTGTCATTTGATTAGCTTTTACCTTAAGAACAGAGTGAACAGTACAATAAAAACACTATTTCTACAAAAATTAAAGCTGTAGCAGATTGCCTGAGATTAAAATCTCGATATAAAGCGAAATCAAAATAGCTAATAGCTGCGAACTCTCTAAACGAATGCAGAGCTTAGGGGTGGTTTCGTTTGAATGTATAAATTGTTTTGAGGAGGTGGTTGTGAGACTCCATGAAATTCTTGGGGGCTTGAGCATATTTTACAACAAAAAACTTGGACAACAAAAAGTTTCCAAGATTGGAGAGTTTTTGTGGAACACACCCAAAATGCACTTGTTATACCAACAATAAGGGTCATAAAAGTCTTAATGGCTACAATGGCAAAATGGTTTGTGGAAGCAAAATTCTGAGCATCACAATTGGACACACTGTATCCACAACTGTCAACAAAACTTTTCCGCATTTCATCTTTCACTGCCTGATCATATATGAAGCAAACTAAAAGGACGCTCGAAGGAATTGTGTATAGAATTGAAAACACACCAATTCTCGCAATGAGTTTTTCTACTTTTGCGCGATCCGTCTCTCTTCCATCTAATTTCATAAAAGACCGAATTCTGAAAAGTGATATGAAACCACCAAGTAAGAACACACAACCAAGAATAAAATAAAATGCCAAAGGCGCAATGACAAGCGTCCTTGAGACCATTTGGTTAGAGATACCGGTAAAACAGGTGCCCGTTAGATCGTCCCCATCTATTTCATTGGCGAAAACAACGACTGCAGTTTGAACACCTGGTATAAACCATGCCAAAAGATGAAAATATAAAGAATGTCTTTCCAAGGCCTCACTGCTCCATTTAAATCCAGCGCTCAAAAACCAAGCAATAGATAATATTACCCACCACAGTGCGCTGGCCATTAGAAAGTAGTACAAAATTATAAATGACACAGTACACGACCAGACTTTGTTGTGCTGGACAACAATATCATCCCTACATACCATCAAATCGCCCATTAAGTACCCAACGATGTGACAAGCAGCTATGAAAATATAGCAAGCAGCTAGGAAAACTATTGGCCTTTCAGGATATCCAAATCTTTCCATGTCAATCATATATGTGAGCAGAGTAAAAAAGCTACAAACAAAACAAATAGAAGCCCAAATAAGCGACCACTTGCGCGAAAACTCATACTGTTTTCTGCTGTACAAAACTTTTCTACAAGGTAGACCACAATTCCTTAGTTTCAGATATTGATGGTCGTCTTTTCGCAATTCTTTGGGGCATTCACCACTGCCAGGTAAATTTACACCATTCTGTATAAGGTATTGGCTTATGTTGGAATGCTTAGTCATGTACTTTAAATCAACACAATTGTGCTGACCCATTTTATCGCAAGAAGCAATAACATCTATAGGCATAATGTTCCTACAGGCATGAGCAACAGAAATGCAAAGATCTTTACAAATATCATGTGTATATTTGTTGTCACTATTATCGCTTCTATCACAGGGAAGAAAGACGCGGACAAAAGCGACCATAAACATAATGTTCTTACAATTTTCAAATTCGAGTGTCTTCATCTTCATTTTCAAACTTTCAATGGTATTTGCTCCAAAAGCTAATACTATACGTGATCGAAGCCCAAAGTTTTCGTTTTGATTATTTACATGAGTATAATTAAAATAATCCTTGTAAGGTAAGAAGGCATGGAAAGATGCATAATTTATTATTGCTTCATCTGAAATTACAGTATGAAACGATTGACATTGGTTCATTTCAAAAGGTAGATCCAATAAAAAAGCATCCTTACTACCTTCGATATGTGAAGAATAAACATAAAAAAGAATTAGAACAAAGTTGAGGAAAACGTGCATGACCGCATCGATCGTAACAATCTCGGCAGAAAATGAAGCAACTCGCGTGTGAACGTCACCATTAACTATTGGTTGAACTCAATTGTGCCGCTAAAAGGCGCTACATAATATTTAAATTGTAGTCTGACTAAATATTAATACTCTCGCGGCTTACTTCAAAAACTTGAATTTAGAGTGGGAATAAAGCGGATTACAGCATGGAATCTAGTAGGCTTTTATCTTGGGAGGCGCAAATTTAAGAAATCGAATGAATACGTTAATATATGGAAATTACGAATTTGCAATAAACCTAAAATATAATCAATTGTCACTAGCGACTGCACTAGAGCAAAAATAATGATTAGATTTTTCGTTATATATTAATAGTTGCGCGCTATATGAATAATTCATAGTATTAATGCACAATATATATAGGGTTCACAACTCCAGTGTTAAATCAATAGGCTGACTACACATGCATTGAATGAGATCATTTGCTTAGCAAACATACACTATGCATTTGACACTTTTCACATTACACTAACGATTTTAGCTTACATATGCATACTGATAGAATTTTTAATATTTCAAGGCTCTTCTTTATATTTGCAAATTCAAAGCGATTCACGAATTGGTATAATCAGCCTACCGATACCGATTTTAAAGTTTCTAAATTTGTGAGTCCTGTACAAAGCAATATGTCTGCTAATATACATAAATTTATAAATATAAACATACATACAGCATGTATATGCACATTAGTCAGTCCTACATTTTCTTAATCTTTGGATTTGAAAAAGATATTGGTTACATTTTTTGTTAACAGTAGAAGTGCCAAGGAAGTTTTACTACTAGAGTGGGTCAATTGACCCACCCTACTATTCTAAACACATCAATAAAAAACTAAAACGTCGATATAATTTTGTGCCTGTTACCAAAAATACTGGTAGCGCGCTTCATCTCTAACAATTCAAAAATAAACTTGTAACTAAACGGAAATTATTCTCACTCATTAAATATTAAGTATAATTTTCTCATATACTAGGTTGTTCGGAAAGTTCATTCACATAAAAGTATATTTATTAAGTACGGCAGAGTAATTGAATTGGTGCTCTCTCCATGCCAAACAGAAATAAAAAAATGTAGTTCTGATTAAATAATATGTTACAAAATTCCATTCTTCAATACAATAAAGTACAGAATCTATGCTTTAACTCCTACTGTAGGAAATTCGTTACAAAACATAAGTATATAAAATGATCTACTGTAGTTTTCCAAATTGGCTTGATACCGGTGTTATGAATGCATTAAAATAGGATAAAGAAGAACATGCTAACTGTTATTTGCACGGAATTAATTAGTTTTGGCAGGCACCACCTACAGCTGATAACATTAACAAAAACACCTAAAAAGCAGAAAAAAGTTTTTCAAGTATTATTTTTAAGCTTTAGTTTGTGTCCAGAATTAGTACTTACAAAAATAATAAAAGTCAAGAGATTTAAGGAAATTCTATTGCAAATATATACCACGACAAAGAATTTCATAAATGGGTCAATTGACCCACTTTGCTCGTCTAGTGTTAAAGTGTTTTATCTCTTTTCATTGATGTACGAAAATGTTGATAAGCATGAAATACTGATATCCTAGGGCAAGTATATCAAATGAACCGAACATGCTTAATACGTTATTTTTTGGTTTTTGTTGTTTATGAGTAATTTTATATCACAATAAAGATTGTCAATCGCCACGAGTGTCAGAGGACATTCCAAATGCATTAATAAATCATTAGCAATCTTTTTAGCTAATGTGAGCCCATGCAGAAGAGTTCAGGACTACTGATCGAGAAATCACATGGCAAGCAGAATTAGATCCAAAACAAACCCCTACCAAACATTTAGGAATAATGTGGAAGAGTGGTGGTGACCTTCATTTTACAGTTAAGAGAAGGTGTGTTCACTGTGAACACCTGGAAAGAAAATTTGTCAGATGCATTTTGATTGGGCGAAACAGTACAATCATGGACAATGGATGATTAGTACAGTTTACAAATCATTTTTCGGATGTTCAGATGAATTGTCAATTCATTGTCAAGATGCAAGTGTAACAACTGTTTGACATTGCTTGGAGACTCAGTGTGTCAAGTGCATGGTATGGGCTATCATGTCTGTCCATGGAGCAGGTTGCTTACATGTAGCCAAAAAATCATTGATAATGTAGATATACTTGACCTTAAACTGCATATCGTCCATTTTAAAGTACAAAACGTTTTTCCACATTTACAAAGAATTTTCGCCAAACTATTTTGCAAATTTGAAAATAATGAGGAACGTATTGTTGAATTTGAAGAAGTTACGATTGCAATTGTCTATAAACTTATTTTAATGCAAATGGCCAATAATATTCACAAGAATACAAAGAATGAGATAGGTATTCCTTTATTCCAGTTGTCTGATCATATTTTAGCCAAAAATGACAGTTTGCTTAGGCATGGGTTTCTATAACACTACCAGGATATGAACTGGACTTTTGTTATTGACCAAAGCGGCTGAATGTAAGTGAGAAAGTTATGTAAACATGTTTACCATTTGATAAATTTCACTGGGATTTAGTGTAAGTTCAGCCCGCTTTGGTCACTTCGTATCCTGGTAGAGTTATAGAAATCCATGGCTTAGGTGATACATACTTAACTACTTGTTGACATGTACACATATCAGAAAATAGCGTGGAGTGACTAACAATTATTGCTATAGGATAACAGTATTTAGCTAATAGAATCATTTTCGGACAGATGAAATCATTTTGAACAAAAAATGTAAGAAATAACGTCTTCCTAACTAAACATTAGGAAAATTTAAGAGTGGCTAACTGTTCTGCGGTCAAGGCAAGAAAAATTAGGCCCATAGCCGGACGTTTGCCATAAGTTTTTAGCCGTAGTTGGCTGTTTCGTGATTTTTTTGAAGTAGTCAGGCTTAATCCCAACTGCATTAAAATATTTACGGATATCTCCACGACAAAAATCATATGTATGCACAAATTTATATTAACTTGTTTTGCTTACCCAACTTTCGCCAAATTTAAGCAATTTCATATATTTGTAAATTTCATAACTTAAGCCAAAGATGAGCAAGCAAAAAGAGTGAGCATATATATATATATATATATATATATATATATATATACAGTAAGCGGAAAACGAATGGAATATTGTACAAATCATTGCTACTGTGGAGGTTTTTCAGTTTTCTGCAAGCATAATTGTATCATTTATATGGATGGAGCATTTTTTGCATCCGAACTTATAATATGGATGCACAAAATACCGCTTAAATTTTCTATGGTGTTGAGAATGGCTGTTTTTTGAATTTTTATTTCCACTAATTTCCAGTATATTTATGACAAGCCCGTATGTTTTAAAATTTTTCATAAAAAAATACAAAAGATTGAACTACAAATATAATTGTAATTCTTCCTGGACATAAAAAGATTCACAGATTTAGAGCTGAAATGAAAGAAGTGTGCCAATTTCATCGTCTTAATTTACGCAATGAAAAACAGCATTTCTAAATCAGTTCTTCCCAAAGTCATTGAACATCCTAAATAAAGACAAAAAATTGTGTAACAAAAGTTAATTGAGTTATAGAAGGCGACTGAGCCATAATATTCCTTCATGGAATTCCGCTAATTTTCTATTGAATTACTGAACTTAGTGAAAAATTAGAGCTTCTTTAATAAAATAGGTAAGAACGCAGTATTGTACGATGATATATATATATATATATATATAAATTTTCTCGTAATATCTGTTTGTTTGTGCAGACGGGCCCTAATTATATACATTATACACGTAGACTTAGTTTAAGGAACGTACTTGGTACAAAAGATATCAATGGTTGCATATTAGTACTTAATTTACTTAAACAAACGACTAGTACTGATGTGATTTAGGTAAAGACAATATCAACTCTTCGATTCTGACTCCGTGTCAACAATACAACTGTGTGGCTTCCAACAGACGTCCAATAATTACTCGATAGTAACAGTTAATGTGTAAGCAAGAGGTTAATAAAGTTGTTTTGACAGTGTTTACTATTTTGCTTTCGCATGTATTAATTTCTATCCCATCTCACCTTTATGGTTGTTAGTACCTTACCTCATGTAACAAATATAACATGAACACAAATCCCTACCTGCCGTTTGGCTATCTTTAAATAGGTTATATACATGCTATGAAAACGAATGACATCTCAAATATTAATTTCTGACTAACCGTACTCCTAGTTCACTTTCGCAGTGAAGCCACAGCAAGGATAAACTCGCAGGGTAGTTCACTTCTCCTGAAGCCGTATGGCCACTGTGCTTGATTTACCATACTTAAATAATTAAATATGAATAAATAGATAAATAACAATATCGAAATAACCGAATACTGATGTTGTAGATTATTGGTATTCTTTAGAATCTCCAAACTAATTTACGATAAGGATAGTGAAATTTTATTGAAAAACCTTCGTTAGTAATTGAAAGTGGCGAGGATCGATTAACTCACAAAACCGCAAACTGCTCAGAATAGTACATTGAATAAATAACAAACGGGTAACTAATCAGTATTTCACTGCCAAACTGGTTAATGACGTCCTTCACTTATTATTAATGTAATATATTTTCAATTTTAGCTATCATACCTGCCGTTCAAATTTCAGTTTTCGTCAAGCAACTTAATAGCTAATAAACTACACTTGGTGAAAATTACTAATTAATACTAAACCCAAAGTAATGGGCCCAAATTCATAACAAAACTTCTGGCAAATATCCACAACTTAAATAATTTATAAAAAACACAAGGCTAAATCAGAAACTATACATTACACCAAGGTAGTGATATTTCATTCTCCTCCAAAAAGTCAGAAAGTGATAAATCTATTTCAAAATAAAAATGACCAAAAGTGGAACACGACCATTTTAAGTAGCATTCAGACATACAACTTTATATTTTTATTTAATTAAAATAGTCAAAGCCAATACATTCTAGCTCTAAATTTGACTGTGTAAAATGACTAAGTTTATTTACCAAAAACACAGTAACTGTATGCACCTCTAATGATTGATAACAGCGCCATTAAAAAATTTATTGCGGAAAAAATTAATTCCCATTAATGGATACTACATTTTCAAAATTGCTATTAATTAATTCTTTGCACACCATTAATGACCATAATTGAATCATTTTATAAGATTGTTAAATTGTCATTCCTTAAATAATCAAGTTGAATTATTCATTTATTACATATTTCAATGCTATACATTTTTATCCCAAGTAAAGCTAGTTGTTTGTCAGTTCAAGTTATCTACACACAAGCTCTTTAATTAACCACAACAAGTGAACAAATATCTATTCTATCACTGTGGGTTGGTACTTTCTTAACCCAACTAAATCTCAAACCTTCCAAATTTATCTTTTTTCCTCTGAAAAAATGATTGCAAGTGTTTATTACAAAATGAATTTGGAAGACTTGAGATAAATTTGGAAGGTTTGAGATTGGATTGGATAAAGCAAGTGCCAACAATGACTGTGGTTAGTTGTACACTCTTAAAATTTTCTAGGTAAAACACCTAGATTTTTAGGTAAAAATAGGCCCACCTAGATTTTAGGTAAAACACCCAAAATTGGGACACCCTAATTCTTAGGGAAAATACCGAAAATATTTTAGGTATTTTTCTAATTGTTCATGCGCCTCTATTCTAGGTGTATCACCTAAAATCTCGGTATGCTTTTTTACCTAAAAATCCAAGTAAATTTTTAGGTGTCTGAATTCTATTCTATGTATTTTACTTAAAAATTGTTATAAAACAAATATGGGGCAATAAGATATCGTAAGTAGTTTTGGAGCAGAAATTTTGAATAGGCCAATGTGGGGTGGTAGAATATAGAACGCGGTGCAGATGTCAACAAGTGGAAATGGGGCATGCCACAAATTCTGACGCGGGGCAAAGCGGTTCACACAAATCCACCCAACTTCCATCTCTGAGCTGCATAAGTAATCTGCTTAACCACCTGCGAAATTTTAAATGAAAAGAGGCTTAAGGTCAGCATAAGATATTTTGTAGTTTTTTGAAATAATTCTGTCGTCACTGAAGCGCAATAGGTTATTTTTGTTTTATTTTTTGTGCATGATATATTTTATTGCCCATATTTGTTCTATAACAATTTTTAGGTAAAATACCTAGAATTGAAACACCTAAAAAATCACCTAGATTTTTATGTAAAAAAGGCATACCGAGATTTTAGGTGAGACACCTAGAATAGAGGCGCATGAACAATTAAAAAAAAATACCTAAAATATTTTCGGTATTTTCCCTAAATATTAGGATGTCTCAATTTTAGGTGTTTTACCTAAAATCTAGGTGGGCCTTTTTTAGCTGAAAATTTAAGCGTTTCACCTAGAAAATTTTAAGAGTGTAGCAATTTTCAATTTGATAGTTCGGCAGAGCCACCTATCAAAGTGTCATTGAACAGTGCCGCAACAATGCATTCTGAAACACGAAAATAAATGTCATTGATGTTCACTTTTTGATGGATTCTTATCGTTTACAGTGTTTTAGAATGTAAACCTAAATGCAAAGAGTCGATTTAATTGCACACTTGACAAATATTTGTAGAATATGATATGAAATTAAATTAAATTAATGAATTTCTGCATTATCATATGATATGTACTTCTAAAATGGCAATAAATTTTCCAATTATGATTTTTTTATTTGAACCATTTCCATTAATTTTTAAGAAAAGTTTCTTACATTAATTAAAATGAATTTTTGAGCAGCCCTGCTTGATAATACATTTTAACCGGCAAATGTTTGTTTGCAATCACGATTTTCTTGTATTAATTAATCTTTTAAATTATCGAAACCAATCATTCCTGTATTCTTTAAATATGGATGCAAATATTAAATATTATGCAAATGCTAAACATAAAACACAGCGAAAGCGTCTTGCAACCATCTTTTTATCAAATATTTCATATTAGATCTGATATGATTCTGCCACATTTAGCGATGCCATTATTTACTCCCTGACCATTGTGTAAACGATAATAGTATGTATAAAATGTAATATTTAATTCTATCTAAAAGTGGAAGCGCTATTTCATTTGTTGTGTTTCCATTTGAAAACAAAAAACAACCAGCGACATCAATATATCAATTCGAAACAGAAATGATAAAGAAGATCCAATAATAAGTCAGCATGCAATAACATATTATTTATTGACGGTGCCCTTATGCTTGCAAACATTTTATTTTATTTCAACAAAAAATTACGTTTGATACAAAAAAGGGTATATTAATGAAAAATTAGGCGAAAACCGAGGAGGATATTTTAGCAGCCCATAATAGGGTAAAATTTGAAAACCTTGTTGACAACGTATTTGTTTGCGTTCACACTTACAACTTTTGCTGACAACCTCATTAAATTGGAAAAGTTGTGAACAAAGTTGTTTCTCTGAACGCTACTTTATACATTTCTTTGAACATGAGACATTGGAAAAAGACGGGAACCATCCGGAGAATCAGACATCAAAATGGATAGAATGATTCTTTTATAAAAGATAATTTTGTTAGACCTATTTGTGTTATATGGTGGGAATGACGGAAAACATAAAAGCACGATTGCATTTTGTGAGTTTCTAACAAAGACACCCAAATCGCGCACTAAAGATCTATGGTAAGCATCAATTTTGTTAACAAGATGTAAAAGAGGATCAATAATATTGCCAAAACTATCCATTCGAATTTTTCAGAATTAAAGTCCAGCTTATTGTTGGTAGCCCATTTTAAAAGTAAATTTTGATAGTTTCAGAGATTTTCAGAATTCCTTGTGAAAATTTTCAAATCATTACAAAAGAAATATAGTTGATCTAGAACAAGATTCAGGTAGATCATTTAGGAAGCGGAAAAATAGTAAAGATCCAAAAGAGGAGCCTCACGGGACTCCACTAAAAATAGGTAAGGAACTGGAGACAACTCCATTATAATGAACGTTTTGGACACGATTTGATAAGTAATATGTCAGTAGAGAAAAGAAATTTCTACCAATATCAAATTATTTCGAAGTTTGGCAATGAGTAGGCCATGTGATTATTTGACAAAACTTTTTAAGGGTTTAAGTAAAAGACTGCTTTGTTAAACCTGCATCAAATCATGATGAATCTTGTCAACGTATGATAGTAATTGAGTGGATGAGAAACGATGCTTTATAAAGTCAAGCTGCAAATTTCAATTTTTTCCTAATTATAGCTAGTGAGTAGTTCTTTAAAAAAATTTTCAAAGAGAAGGGAAAGTTTTGGAATGATGCTAATTCCACGCTAATTCTTAACATCGTTTTTGAACCTATTTCGTGTAAGGGTTAGAGTTGCACTACTGAACAATGAATGATGCCACGATCCGGGTCCGCAGTGCTCTGATTTGTGTTGAGTAAAGCTGAAGGCCGAACTTCAGTTGAGAGGTTTGTGTCTCTCCTGCTGTGGCCAACCAAAGCTACTATTGGTGGTATCTTAGTGCATAGGTGTAAACCAGTAGGGTCAACCGGCGTGATCTGCACCGGTCAGACTGGGACAGGTCGTGTCGGATAAAGTATTTTATGACCGGCCGGTTTGAACAGGTCTAAAACCGGTCAAATAAAGACTGAGTGAATGATAATGATTTAGCTGTTCTTAAGTGAATTTTGATGAAATCCTTAATTTTTAAGTTTAATCACCAAAATTTCAAAATTCTATGCAGCTGGATTTACGTGAGGTTATTTTTTCAGTAATTGAAATAATTGCATCACTTGTAAAGGTGTTGGTTGATTTGTAAGTGAGGTATTTTTTTAAATAATTTAGTAAAAGGTTGCGTTATTGAGATTGACGTATAATTTTTTGCAAGAAGGGGATCTCCCTTTTTACATAAAGGTGTAATATCTCATTTTTTCATTATCTCCGGAAATTCCTTTAAAACTATGCATTAATTAAATGCAAATAATAGGTGGTCCCAAGATATATGAAAAAAATTCTTAATTATAAAGAAAATTAACAGTTAAATCTGAAGATTTATTAACATCTAGATTTAGATTTCGTACAATAACTTCTAATTTAGGCTACCTAATTATTTGATTTAAACATTGTTATGTCGATTCTCTTTCCAAGACAACTCGTCATATTGAATACCCAGCTGACATTCTTCAAGCTAATACAAAAACCTACCACCTTATAATACGATTAAAATACAGGTAAATACTCATAAAATTCAAAATCAAATATTTTCACATGTTTTAGGTATAAGAAAAACGTTTTGTAGAAATACTTCAATAATGTTGCCTTTCCAACCTGGAATTCGCTATCTAAAAATATAATTAATAAAAAACATTTAGAAATCTTTTTTAAACAAAACAATATTTCTGCTAAGCCATTGCTAGAACTCGTTACTAAAGTAGTACTATAGTAATTTATTCATATCCTGAAAGATTTGTTTTCGTAATTTATGAAATTTGTGTATGTGTGTAGCGTGAATTTTATTGATGCTATCCAGATAAATTATCAGTTATTTTAATTTCAAAATTTAACTGTATAAAGAATCTTCTACCCTATATTATCCAACATATTTGTGAGTACTTCTAAACCGTAATTGTCTATAACATTATGTATTTTTGCGGTATCATACCTATTTAGATAATTCTGGTCATAGTCGCCCATAAGTCACTTGTTTTCAATTATTGTTCGTGAGAATTCAGAGCATAATATAGCAGAGGATTCACTAAAGTTTCATTTTAATTATTTATTTAGCAAATGCTTTACATTCGATATTATATCTTTCAAATTATCTGCTTTTAAATTGATCATTTTAAATATTTAGATCTTGATGTAATTTTACCTGAAATGATAAGGTACCATCAATAATATGCCACCACCTCTAATGTTTGCAAAATTTCTAAAATTTCTATACTTTGATTTCATTAAGATCTTCTAGTAATTCTTTATTATCAAGTAATAATTTTTTCTTAAATACATCAAGATCCGACAATTCTTCAATTATTGGAATATTTGTGATGTAAGTGATGTCAGGTGAACTCACATTGGGGAATTTCAGATTAAATTCTAGTCCTGATCTCAATCTCAATTGAACTACAATCTCACTTCTAGCACTTAAAATCTAATTTTATATTTTATATATATATATATAAATATATATACAATATATACACTTATATCAGGCGCTTTCTCACTTTTTGTACATTTATATTGGGCGCTTTGTCAGTGAAAAAATATTATGGCTCATTATGGTAAAATAAACTTCATTATATTTATACAAAAATATTTTTACACGTTTAAGGCGCATAAACTGGTTGTAAGAACAGTTTTTGTCAGTGTAAAACATCAAATTTATTATATACAAAAATGAATAAAGGGTTGGACAATTCATTTCAAAAATCAATAAGTACAAAGCTGTATTAACACTTTCAAGCATTAAATTAAAATATAAAACCACTACATAGGTAATGAAAAATGTGTAGTAAACAAAATTTAAACAACAGATCTTGTAATCTCAAAAATTAATTGAAAGATTACTTATTACGTGTCCCCTGCCCTTTTTCATTTTTGGACTAGATTTAGAAGAGCTCATTGAACAGAAAACATGTGCTTTCATTTAAGCATGGCAATAACAATCTATATAATATTTTGTCGTCTTAAGAAAGCGGGAAATTGTATTTAAATAAAAAATTTCAACATTTCAGATAATTAAATCAGTAGATTGCTGCGTTGTTTACTTTCAAGCTTTTGGAATGAAAATTCATGTTTTTGTTAGTCAAGTGATTTCTAATACATTTTGTTATTTTAAAGTTTATCATTTCTTAAGTGTTTTCAATATTCTGTTTTTGTGCAGTAACAAAAAAACCTGAAAAAGAAAAAGCACCATATATAAATTTTCCTTGGCAAATTGTTTATAAGTTACTCTAAAATCTGATGAAATTTTGCGAATCTTTTTTCATTGATCTAATATATATTTTATAATAGAAGCGCACATATCTTCAATTCAGGGTATTCTTTTCTCAGCAAAATTAAGAAATAGCGCTTTGTCCCCTCATAAATGCTAAAAAATCCCTTTGTTTGACAAAGCGCCAATTTCTACTGAAATATAAGTATATATATATATATATATATATATTGCATTTTCTCATTTATATATTTAACTAGAGTTATGAAAATGTTTTATCAGTCACACCGGCCGGTCAACCGGCTTCGATTAGCACCGGTACCGGTTGAGTCGGGTCGGGTCGACAATTTTCCGACGGGTTTACACCTATGCCTTAGTGAATGCCTGCTGCATTCAAGAAATCAGTGTGACACAGCCAAGCTGCCTCACACAAGGTACAGCAAATATTGGCTGTTCAACTATCTCATAGGAAGGAATAAATAGAGATATCCCTGACATAACTGTACCCTCAAACGCACTCATACTGGGCACGAGCGAGCAGTCGTGCTAACACTAACGGTGTTTTCACTGTGCCACTATCTGTTCAATAAAACCAAACAGAGAGGCTTCAAGACCGTCACCGCCCCATGTGCAACACCTCCCTCTTTAAGCACAGGGATCCTTATAGAAAACCACCGTTCAAGCAATGACGTTATCCAGGAACCACTACTTACTATAATGGCTAGGTGCACTACTCTTTGTGTTCACTTGTGTAACGATAAAACGTTTGCTACTTTCCACTCTTGATGGAAATCACTAAGTTCAAGGTTCCGTCATAAGTAATAAACATTCCAATTGGTTTCACGGATGTTACAATTCTCTGAGTATGCCTTTTTAAATTTAGATATACGTAAAAATCTTGTATAATTTGTTTCAGTTGATTGCATAAGATTGAATATTCCATAAGCCTTGAAGATGAAAGTATTATTGTCATAGCTGTTCTTTATTCAAAGCATTTTTGTAACTAAATTTGCTCTAGGATTTTCAAAAAATGTTTCCAAAATACTTCATCGTTATTCATCAATATCCTAAAAAAGCCTTAAGCTTGCTAGATACTTCACGAAGTTATGCGATTTTCCAGAACGTCTTAATAGATTATATAAACACTAGAAAGTCTAAGTTATCAGATTTCATCATTGTCATTCTTTGATCTCATATTAAAAGATGTGTATAAGAGATCCAGGGATAATAATCACCGAAATTTTTACATTTGATTAGGTCATGTTTTAACCAAAAAATTAATTTAACAAACTCTCTCTCTATGAAACCTTTGTCAAATAAGAAATTTGAAGGACATTTTGGCTGATACAAAGTTCAAACAAAAATATTGGTTTCATATAAGTATTTTAACATCAAATATGAAAGAGTGCAAAAAGTTAGTTTCTATTGTCAAAAGATCGATCAAGAACTTAGATGAAAATGCACCCATTATCGAAGACCTGAAAATTAATAAAGGTTTGCTCTAGTTTGCTTTGTAAGTCAAGTCAAGAAACGAAGTCGGCAGAAGCGGTATTAAGAAAATTAAAAATGTCAATTTAGAGACATCAGCTAAATTTTTACCAAAACTAACCATTACAAACATTCCAATATTTGAAGAATTGTCGGATGTATTTAAGAAAAAATTATTACTTGATATCAAAGAATTATTAGAAGATCTTAATGAAATCAAAGTATTTGTTACGAGTTTATTATAAAGTTGACAACCAAAATGTGCTTTTACTTCTCAATAAAAAACTGAAATTGGGATTCAATATACTAAATGTTGGTGATCATCATAATGTTAAGATGTGCTGTAAGTGTGGTATGTGTGGTGACTCATCAAAATCATGCAACAATGAAAATTTATCATGCATTTTCTGTTTGGAAAATCAAAATTATACAGAATTTCCCATCAAAAATGAAAAGAATAAACATAATTGTATGAATTGTATTACTTTTAAAGTAGTTGAAAATTTTAATTATCCAGTCATAATACATTTCGTAGAAAATGCCCAAAAAATACTTTAAACAACAGGATGTTATAATTTGAAAAACTCAATATGATTAAAGAAAATTTTTTGAATTTTCTTGAATTGCATGAATATTTCCAGAAACATGAAAACCAAATCAAATTTCCAAATATCAATTTCCAAAGACTAACAAATAAAGTAACTAATTATGAAGAATTGATTTTAATATGGATGACAAAACAATTTGTGGAATAACAAGCCTGGTTAAAAGATATTGATAACGATATCATTATTAAGAGAGATTGGCTTAGGATATTTCCCAAGTATAGAAATTTTGCAAACATTGGAGGTGGTGGCATATTATTGATGGTACCTTAGCATTTTCAGGTAAAACTACATCAAGATCTAAATATTCAAAATGACCAATTTAAAAGCAGATAATTTGAAAGATATAATATCGAATGTAACGCATTTACTAAATAAATAATTAAAATGAAACTTTAGTGAATCCTCTGCTATATTATGCTCTGAATTCTCACGAACAATAATTGAAAACAAGTGAATTATGGGCGACTATAACCAGAATTATCTAAATAGGTATGATACCGCAAAAATACATAATGTTATAGACAATTACGGTTTAGAAGTGCGCGATGTTGAAGGACGACCAGATCGGCTTCTGTCAGTGACAATTGTTCTTCCTGATTTGAAGCGTTCAACATACTCATAACCTGTACGCTGGTTCATAGTGCTTTCTCCATATTGTGCCAACATCCGGCGGTAGATTTCAGCCGGCTTTATTCCTTTTGCCCACAAGAAGCGCACACCAGCGCGTTGTTCTTCCTTCGTACTGTCTCTTAACGAAGCGTCTGAATCATCCACGTGTCTGACCGATTTAAAAATTAACTGAAACAAACAATTATATTTGAAGAAATAAAAGATGTCTGTGGAAATTGTCTGTAATGTATATATATATTTATATATATATTATATATATATAGTAAAAAATATTGAAGCAACCAAGAATAAAAAATTTGGGAGTGTTAATACAAAATCAACTAAAATTTGAAGATCATGTAAATTCATTAATTCAAGAAATGGCTGCTTATAACAAGTTAATTAAAAATATTGCCAAGAAATTGAATCACAGTGTTGTGTAAATCTCTAGCTGTATTAAAATATGGATATTATTGTTACTTATTAACAATCCTATCTGACAATTTGAAAAAAAGTAAAGGTTTTCAAATAGATTAACAAAATTATCAATAGTAATAATATTGCGTTAATAGACGAATAACAGATGCATGTTATTTCAACCAGAATAAATTATTTAACAGAAGATCTAAGAAATATTTTATAAATTGAAGGATAGAATCTCCTTAAAATTCAATATTATCTATGGTACATATCATTGTAAAAAATTTGAAGTAAAATTATGAAAACCATTCAGCACAGAAAAATTTGTATTTATCTTGATAAAAAGTCTCACTACAAATTATATTATAATATTGAAGACCTAGTGCATAGTCTTAACATAGTTAAGTATAGTACGAGTTGCCATGGTATTATTAATTTTAATTACTTTGCTTTCAATTTTTTTTCATATCCTACTTTTGGGAAATTCTTTTAAAAAATATGTTAAAATTTTTGTGTGGAAACATTTAAATTTTATTATTTAGGAAAATACTGACAACATGCAAGGGTACGCGCTAAAATTTTTGAACTACTATTGTAAAATTGTGCAAGGCCCTGACTTCTCAAAATATGTATACAAAATTTTTACTATGGCACTATAGATATTAGTGGCAGAACTCTAAGTCAAAACGATTTATTTTAGTTTAGATGAAAATTCCTTAATTAAGGAAACTCTGAGCCAAATTATTCACAAAGTTATAACACTGTTTTGAACAAATTTCAATCTTACCATGTTTCAGTGACATGGTTATTCTAAAATTGTAAGCACTTGTAACCACAATTATATTATTCTGTTTTCAAATCATTTGAATTTTAAGTGGAAGTGCATTAACGCAGAATTCTCTATTAATGGATATTACATTCTCTTAACCGTAACCAAGGAGTTTGCAATTATACCGACTTTGTGTCCTATGTTATCCGACAGGTTAGTTAATTACTACTTAATTTAACCTGCAACCTTATTAATGCTAAGCAATTCCATATATATATATATATATA